>JANAVB010005799.1:3913434-3918434 GCA_029216955.1 Iris pallida
TCCAGTCAAAAGACAACAGATGGTTGTTATCTCTAATAGAGAATTATTTTGTGTTGAAAATAACCACAACATTGAATTTAGCAACCTAACTGAAGTCAATGTCACTTGCGAGGACTGGAGAACAACTTTTATTAATTTTGCAGTGCATGACATTTTGCCAGAAGATCCTAAAGAAGCTACAAGTATCCGTCGTCGATCACTTCAATTCTATTATAATCATACTACTAAGACACTATATCGAAGAACTTTTGATGGATTACTCTTGAGGTGTCTCGTTGGTGATGAAGCAAAGCAGATATTACGTGAAGCTCATGATGGCGTTTGTGGAGCACATCAACCTGGTCCTAAACTACATGATCATATCCGATGTATGGGCTACTACTGGCCCTCTATGGTATCAGATGTTATTGATTATGCAAGGAAATACCGTACATGTCAAATTCATGCATATTTTATTCACCAACCGTCAGAGTTTCTTCATCCACCTGCTGCCTCATGGCCCTTTGAAGCTTGGGACATGGACATAATTGGTCCTATCAATCCTCCTTCCTCTAAAGGACATTGGTTTATCTTAGCTATAACCGATTATTTTTCTAAGTGGACAGAAGCTATACCTTTGGCTGAAGTAAAGATTAGTAGCGTTATCAATTTTATCAAACATCATGTGATATACAGATTTAGTGTCCATCGCTGAATCATTCATGATAATGGGTCGCAATTTATCAGCCAGAAATTTAATAGGTTCTGTGATGACAACAGAATCAATAATGTCACCTCTACAGCCTATAATCCTGCGGCTAACGGGTTGGCTGAAGCATTCAACAAGACCATTATCAAACTCCTTAAAAAGTTTGTCTCTATTAACAAACGTAATTGGAGTGATAAACTTGAAGAATGTCTATGGGCATATCGTACTACTGTCCGTAACCCCACAGGTTGCACACCTTTTTCTCTGGTGTTGAAGCTGTGCTACCTTTGGAAATTCAAATTCTATCATTGAGAATCGCCATTGCTAATGAGCTTACTACAGATAATAATGATCGTCTTCGGCTTCAGGAATTGGAGGCGCTCGACGAGAAAAGGTTATTAGCTCAACAGCATATCGAACTTTATCAAGCCCAGATTTCAAAAGCTTTCAATCGCAAAATCAGAGTGCGAACATTTCAAGAAGGCGAGTTGGTTCTTACCGTCAGACGTCCTATGACTATGACACATATGAGCAAAGGCAAGTTCGAGGCAAAATGGGAAGGACCGTATGTAATAAATAAAGTCTTCTCCAATGGAGCCTATCAACTAACAGATATGGATGGCAGAGTTGCTATGATGCCCATCAATGGCAAATTTCTCAAGAAATATTATGTACGTATAAAGACAAAATGTACTTTATTTTCAGAGACATGATGTAAATAAAAGTTTATTTTTTATTCAAAAGCAGAATGGAATTACATAATATTAAGGACAGGGAGGAGGCCCTGACCCTTCCTGATTGAATACAAAGTTTGCCAACCGTTCAAACATCTCATTGTCTGAACGCACCAGGAACTCACAAACAGCCGTCCTCATTGCCTCTTCTTCGGCAGTTTTTCTAGGATCTACTAACTTGGAGATCAAATCCTGTCCTGGCGCAGGAGGAACAGTTGAGCCTTCGCCCTTTTCTTTTTGAGAAGGCACTGGAGACTCAGCAAGAGAAGTTTTGGTTTCTTCTTCAGTCTTCGGAGCAATCAAATCTTTGGAAGACATTTTGTTTTCTTGCACAGGAAGAAAAGAGATTGACAATATTTACAAAAGTCTTATTTTATTTATAGGCAGAACAACTAAGTAATCAGCCTTGAGAACTGATGCGACTTTTGGAAAGAGGCACAACTGTTTGTTCATTTCTAACGGTTCATTCATAACCGATTCTTCATCTTCCCTTCTTCGAAACCGACGTGCTTGATTCATTCGCTTTCTTCTTCGAAAATTTAAACGAACATTCATTCATTCAATATTTTTTTTTCGAAAATTGAAATGAATGATCATCCATTCATTCATCATAATGAGAGGTCATGTCTTTTACGAACTTGAATTCCAAATATTCACATCAAAACTTGCCACATTCGTAATCCTCTCTGGATTATGTTATCTATGACAATATAGCAAAATCAAATTATAAAAAAAGAATAATGAGACAATTATTTCTTTATTCCTTCTTTAAAAGCATAGATACATCTTGATGAAAATCTATTACATCTTGGATTTTTATTCTAATGAAGGTCTATTACATCTTTGGATCTTTCCATCGATAATGAAGGTCTATTACATCTTTGGATCTTCTTATTTGTTGGTGGCAATTCTTTGTCGTCTCGACCTGAAGCAACAAGCTAGACAATGGAATTAACTCTGGTCTTCTCTCTGAAAAAAACAAGAGGAGAACCACAGAGTACAGCAACCCAAAGATGAGCTGCTGTCAATACAACTGGTGGAGAGAAGACAGCCCGCCAGGGGAATGCTCTCTTCCTACCATTTGAGGAAGACCCTTGTTAACATGAAGAGTCCTGAGCTGTCTGATTTGAGTGTCAGAACCACATGAGCTGTCTGATATGAGTGTCAGAAGAATACTCTCTACAAGATCCAAATCAACAATGCCAGTTTTGAAGAAGCTCGCTAACCAAGTCCCTGCAAATATCAATAAAATAGGAGAAGTTAGCAGAATCTATCAGTAGTATGCGCCTACAAACAGGCGCACATCAGTATTGCACTTACAAACTGGCGCACATCGATATTATGCCTACAAACAGGCACACATCAGCATTGCGTCTATAAGTAGGCGTACATCAGCATTGCGCCTACAAACAGATGCACATCAGCATTGTGCCTACAAACAGGCGTATATCAGCATTAAGTACTGATCAAACAAGTGTATGTCAGCAATACGCGCCTCTGATCAGAGCTAAACACTGGACCACAGTGTGCGCCTATTCTCAGAAATAGTTAGCGCATATCAACAGTGTCTACAACATGCAGATCAATACTTGTCTCCAGAAGTGGTGCGAAAGAAGAATATTCATACTATTGATTCTTAGTCGAGACTTACCAATTTTTGAAGACACGGCATGTAAGCAAATAATATCAGAATGAAGTGGTGTAAGTGAAACCTTGTGGGAAGACATTTGTTTTGAGAGAGTATGAATGAATCTTTTATTTCTGGATGTCCTTCTTAAAGAGGTTAAAGATGAGGTGGGTGCGTCGTTCTAGGATCCAATTTTGGAAAAGAACTAAAAATGGGCATCTAAAACCATGTAAGGACTGCCACGTGTTCTTCAGAAGAAACAGTAAAACGAAGAATCAGCTAAAAGAATATGTCCATGAGCACCATTCGAAATCACAGCCACACAAAATCAGAAATTCTAAGTTTTATTGCATAAAGATGGGTAGACCTCTACAGTCAAGGATATAAAAATAAAAAGTTGTTCTGCCTAGAACATTATTTCTTGTCCTTGCCTTCATCAGTTTGACGAAGGGCGGCATCCAATTCTTGCATGGTACGGATCCCCGAGCGGCGTATCAGGTTAAGAAATCCCTCTGAATTAATGTACTCCTCAGAGGATGACCCACCACTCGAGCGATTGAAGACTGACGGGGTTAAACCGAAACAGTTCAAAAAGTTTACTGCCCTCAAAGCTGGGTCAGCCTCCAACAAAAAAGTTATAGGCTCAACGTCATGTCCTGCTTCAGGAGACTTGATTGTGGTGTCAGAATTGGTCTCCATCTCTTTCTTCTTGGGGGCTATTGAAGAACAGAAGTGAAGAACAAAGCACAAAGATCAACTACTACATATATATCAACAAATTGACTCTTTGTATTCTTCTTTTTCATGGGAAACTGAAAGTAATCAATGAAATTCCGGAAGACAAAAAGAGGATTGAGTGGTTTCGAGAAAGGTATTTAATCATGATGACCGAGCAATGACCGGCGCAACTTGACTTAGTCAAAACTTTTCTAAATTCAAAGTATTCTAAAACTTTACAACGTTTTTAAGTTTTAAAAACTTTGAAGGGGGTCTTGTAGAGCCTAAAAATCAAGTTGCACCTTTAATATACTGATCAGTGATCAAGTTGTGTCCCAAAAATCAAGTTACACCACTGATATGAAGCTCAGAGAACAGACTGCGCCACTGATCAAATTGCGTCTGATATTAGACTGCGCCCAGTCTATTTTGCGCCAAAACCTACGTGGCATCTGACACTTAATCGTCATCATTACCTAGTAATACTAACGACTGACACAACAGTAAACGAGGAAAATCTCTTCGAATTCCGTGAATTGTGTCGCTCAAGGAAAGTTGGTGGACAGCTGTCCTGTGCACTTCATGAGTTGCGCCAAGGCGTAATCTAAACAAAATCCTTAGTTGTGCCTCGGCACAACCTGAACGATTTTTGCTAAGAAGCTGCCACGTGCCTAGGCACGACTCAGTTAGGCGCAGTTGACCGAAGCTCGCACAATCTGATGAAGTTGAGACAACTGACATTCTAAAGCAGGATGATGTGGCACACATGCCACTAATCTCTCAAGACGTATCTACTATCCTGTACACGACCACGCGCATCTCAATCACATGATGCCACGTGTCTAAATACAGTTAGTACACGACTGACAACTGAATGAAAGTTGGCGCAACAGGAGGTTGGTGCAACCCAATGTGGCACAACCCAGCCTCGCGCATATCAGAATAACTGCTAAAATAGTTATTTCCTGAACTCTATAAATAGAGTTTCCAATCATTGTGAAATCATCAAAGGCATTGGCATAGAGATCAGTTATACAGGGACAAAGATCAAGAACTCTTGCAAAATTGCTGCTGCATTCTCCAGAGGCTACAGTCTTCAAGTTCACATAGTCCAAGGAATAAAGTGATCGTCTTCTGATCAGATTCCTAAAGTTGTACTTCCCCATAATTCATTGTACTTTATACTATTTTATAAGTTTGGAATAAACAAATTTTGTTTTTTGCAAACATGCAT
>JANAVB010005799.1:3923434-3979045 GCA_029216955.1 Iris pallida
CAGTGGCTACGACGGGGTCATCGCACAGAAGTCCCAAGCAGAGACATTAAATAATAGCAGCAGAGATTTAAAATACTCTTTATTGATATTGAAACGAAGATTGCAAAGTGGGGCACGAGGCCAATATTATAATCACTCAAGCTCACTCTTCTCACATTACAAGTCACTCAGCTCTCTCTCTCTCTCTCTTTCTCATCTCTCAATACATGTCTTGAGTAGGCCGGCAGAAGCTTTAGATAGGCGATGTCCATACATTATGTTTCGTATAAGTCTAGACTCCACGCGGCCGTACACCTCGAATCACCAAGGAACTCCGTGCCTCGATGCATCCAAGCGAGCTCCACACCACGAGCTTCTACCTGTTTCTACACATAAACACTGTGTGGGTGTCAGTACTCAACTGTACTGGTGGCGTGAGCTCCTCACCCACCCATACAAAACCGAAACTTTCATTTACTTTTGTGTAACAGTCCCTTTATGATTGTCTTTCTACTCTTGCCTTAGGATCAGTTTTAAGACAGATGCCTTGGCCTATTTTGTGTCGCTAGACCATCCCGTGCTTGCAATAACAACGTTAACCTATCATGTCGTGCTTGCCATTCGGCACATAATCAGAGACGTAAATACACGATAGTACCTAATTTCCACGTGACTGTGCTACAAATCCATTGTGTCGTGCCTCGCAAACTCAGTGTGACTTAACCATATTGCCGTCTCGCGGCCCTTGCTACTTTAATCACCAATTGACCCAATCAATACTTATGGACTAAGTGTCACTCGACCGACTTTTCTATATGGCGTTTCCTGAATTAAACTCAAGATGACCCAAATCCAACTTATACAACTTATATGCCGACCACTTAAGACTTGACGCTACATCTTGTGCCGAAGCACGGTGTCTACGTTACAGTCAAATCTTAGGCCCAAATATTGTCTTCCGATCGTGCACGCATTCAACTCGACTCATTGATATAGTGCACACAATACTCGACTCAATCCAATGGCATACACGCGGATCGCCGCCCATGCCGACTCATCTATATGAACTAGTCACTAGCGTCCAGCGCTATCCTGGACACCATAGCTTTGTTAGACAGACTCCTCTTGCCAGCGCGAGTAGCAAGCTCCGCTGCAAGTCCCCCGCCTAACCCATGCGGTCATCCAGCACTGCTAATCATGTCTCCATAGAAACGGTCCCGTTGGCCACCTGGGTCACCATTCGAAAAACATTATCTCACCTTATACAAGTTGTCCAATGACCATGCAAGACTCGACTCGAACTGACGTCTTATACAGTTATTCTACTTCTAGTGTTACCATCTCTTTTATGGCCAAGTTCAATACTTCTCACATCTGAGACTACCTCGATGACCCATGGTCGCGAGCCTTCTTCTTTCTTGCCCTATTATTTCATTCAACTCAGGAACGACTATTCGAAATCCCTTCTTTCCAAACTCCAAATGAATCAACCGCGACCCGTGCCTTAGAAACACTAAGTCTGTGACATCCTGCCTTACACCAATTGATGTTCTGGATGATACTACCACACAAGACATACCTATACAACGGGCCTTACGGTCGTGGAACCAAGTAATTTTGACAACCGCAAAAAACATGGGACAGTGCTTAGAAAAGACTTCGATAGCCTATCATAACTCAGCCTAACTTAATCGTGCAACAACTTGACGAGCAAGGACTGCGTCAAGTCTTGAATGATGGGACCATGCATGCTTTATGAAACGTTTATACGGACCACGCCTATGACTTAGGCTAACTCTTAGCTTGTGGTGAAGACCAACTTTTTCTTCTCCCAAGCCACGGAACGAAGGACCGAGTATTATTTTCAAAGCACACCGTGCACCAACTCTAAGCCGACCATTGGACATTTCCATATTCTAACTCAATTCGACCCATCGGGATTATTCCCTTATCTATATGGATTCGTCTCTTTTATTATCAAGTCTACTTGTGCAAGTTGAAAACATGCGATTTATTATGTGAAAGCTAAGATGAGGCGAGTTCACCGAAACTACCCCACCTGAACGAGAAGTCGCCTCGACCGAGCGGGCCTTCGAGTCACCATTGCAAGGCTAAGTCTGAACGTTGTCGGCGTTCCGATTCCTCCGATTGACTGAGCGGGACGGGGCACTCCATCATACACCACGCAGAAAAAGTTGTCCTCGAAACTAACTGAGTACATTTATCGACTTATAACTTGATTCAACATCCTACGTTTCTTGCACACATTTCTCCTATACGTTCCCTCAATCCGAGCCACGCTCTTACTACCATCAATCTTTTCTTTGAAATACTATTTTGAAATCCTCGACACTTCTCCATTTCTCTAGTATCACTAGATTAAATATATCACTTAGTTGGATCGTGCACATATTTCAGGTATCCCCAAAATACATGCATTTCAGCCAAGCCTCGTGATAGCGAATTTTGTCATTACCACTCGAGTCAGATTGTACACATATTCAAGCGTCTTTGATATACATGCATATCAGCCGAGGCTCACAAGTGGTATTTTCATATTCCTGACTCATTCCATTCATCAATACCAATATCCCAACCAATCAATCCTCAAGATCACTCGCACCGATGCTAACTCGCGCAACATGGATGTCTCGCCTAACCGCTAGGCCATTTTTTTCTAGGCTAAAGTCAATCCGTCAGTATTGGAATCATAGTTTCCAAACAATAATATCAACACTGACCCCATCCTAAGGTCAAACCAAGGTTGATAATACGGGGTTTTCTACACAAGCTCGCATCACTCCGATTTCTAAACTTCGAGCGTAGATTTCCTACACACATCCCAACATTCGTCGCATGGGGTCTGAGTCATTTAGCAAAGCCATCCTATCGTAAATTCACTTAACCAAATCTTCGACACATCAATATCGCTCGATCAACAAGCTATTTTGCATGGTCTATCTTTTCGAATATGTTCGACATAATCCACCTATCAATCATTCTCAAGTCAAGCACGCTACGACACGATTCTTCACTAAAATATAATTCATATTTCATACTCCCTAAGTCATTTCATCCCAATTCACGTAATCGATCACAAGGTCGTTCGACTTAACAATATGCCACGTCCCGATCTCACACGAGTCTGATTATTTATGGTGGGTATGAAATCACCATGCAACGCTTCCGCGGGATAACCATCCTCATCCGGACGTAACTCTTATTTTCTGTCTAGACTAATTCATTCCCGATGCGTGGATTGTACCTACTCAATCCTCAAGTTTTATTCAATCGTCAATCTCAAGTCTGACTAATCCTCGAATCCACCTTGGCATCAAATCGCAAGTCGAGACAATCCAAATTGCCACATCCTAATTTTTTGAGTTCGATCTGTTGGCCCATTCCATGGTCACACCCGATTTCGATAATCAACTTATACTTTAGTTCATACACAAAATATAGAAAATGCTGCTAACTATTTCAGGATGCATGAAATCTTATTCAACGGACGATGTACTGCATAAATCCAAGCGTCAAAGTCATCAAAACTTCTGAAGACTAGTTTTTACTTTTATTCTGTATTTTACATTTTATTGAGTCTAGGAATTACTTTGTAAAATCAATTATGGTAATACTGGCTTAGGGTTAAAATTATCCTCCTTTCTCAAAACCTACTTTATCCTTTCATATTCTCGATTACAAATATTTCAAAAATATATTTCGAAAATATTCCTTTTCAAATGATTTTACAAATAACCAAAAATATGTTTGAAAACTGTTTTACAAAAGAATTTTAAAATATCTCCTGACAGAACTCCAAGCCGAGTTCGGCCCGAGTTCGGTCCGAACTCTGACCGAGTTCGGTCAGTTTGTATTCAAACTTCAGTTGCCTCCAAATCTGCGAGCAACGTCTATTTTGCGAGATATTTGCATCCGAACTCTGTCCGAGTTCTGCCCGAGTTCGGTTGATGAAAACACCTATAAATAGAGAAGAACTTTTCACTTCAAATCAATCAATTCATTCTTCATTCTCTTCTCTATTCATTCAAGTATTTTCTAGTGATCTAAAAGTTTCAAATCTCACCTATACTTCTCTTAGCCAAAAGCCAGTACTATCAGATTGATTTAGAAGTCTTTTGGTTATTCAGAGTTGTAAAGAGGTCGTCAAGTTTCAACAACAAATTCTCGTTGTGGAGCTGGTCGTGCGCTCGTCACCAAGCACGGTGTGTGTTGGAGTTGGTCGTGCACTCGTCAACAAGCACGGTGGTGTAAGAGTTGCAAGCACTCAGTTAAAGCTTGTGCCTTTAGTGGATTAACATCGAGCAAGAGTACTCGAGACTGGATTAGTCCTCTCAGAGGGATACCAGTATACATCGCTGTGTTACTGAGTTTGATTCTCCTTTCTTTACTTAATGCTCTTACATCATTGCCATAGTTTAAATTATTAATTGGTAATTTTATTTCCGCTGCACACACGCACTCTATTGACCCCCCCCTCTAGAGGTGCTCAACGTTCCTACAATTGGTATCAGAGCAGGTTATATTCTGATATAACATACCCTAGAGAGTATATATATGGCAGCCGTGAAATCTATATTCAACGGTGAAGGGCAATCCACAAATAGACCTCCCCTATTTGATGGAACAAACTATACATACTGGAAAACACGTATGACTTTCTTTCTAAAGTCTCTAGATTTTGATTTATGGTCAATAGTCATTGATGGGTATAAGAAACCACCACCTACTGTGGTTGAAGGTATTCTTATGGAAAAGCCGCATGACAAGTACACCGATGCTAAAAAAGCAAAGGCTAGTCTTGATGCTCGAGCCATCAATGCACTATTCTGTGCAATTGACAAAACCGAGTTCAACAGAGTTTCAACCTGCAAGACGTCTCATAAAATTTGGAAACTTCTTGAGGTAACCCATGAAGGGACTTCCCAAGTGAAAGAATCCAAAATTAGTAGACTGACTCAGGAATATGAATCTTTTAAGATGAAACCTGGTGAGTCAATTACACAGATGTTTACTCGTTTTCTTGATATAACTAATCCTCTTCAATCTCTTGGTAAAGATTACAGCAACCATGAGAAAATCAGGAAAGTGCTGCGGGCTCTAACAAAGAACTGGAATCCAAAAGCCACAGCAATCATTGAAGGAAACGATCTCACCACGATGACTCTAGAAACACTGATGGGCAAATTGATGACTCATGAGCTCGACTTGCAAGACTTTGAAGAGGCCACACCAAAAGAAAAGACCATCGCCTTCAAAGCTCAAGCAAGAAAATCAACATACAACGACTCAGATGAAGAATCATCAAGTGGTGATGAACGTGCCTTACTTGTGAAGAACTTCAAGAAATATCTAAAGTTCACAAGCAGAAAGAAGAAAGACATCCAAGAAAGCAATGAAGACGAGACTATATGCTTCGGGTGCAAGAAATCAGGGCACATGAAGAAGGACTGTCCAGCTACCAAGAAGAGCAGTCCATATGATCGGTCAAGATCAAACAGAAGATCCACATCTGGCCGAAAGTATGCCAACACAAGCATCTGGCACGAGAGTGATGCCAGTGACTCAGAAGAAGAAGACAGACCCTGCAGCAATGTAAATGTTTGTCTTATGGCATTCGAAAAGGTATCATCTAATCCTCTGTTTGATGATTTTACTTTTGATGAACTAGAGACTGCCTTTAGCGATTTACTTGAAGATCACAAAACTGTGCTCGACAAGTATAAGCAATCTCGAAAAGAGATTAAGGCACACACAGCCGAGATAGCTAGATTGTCTAATCTACTTGAAGACATTAAAGAGACATCTACTACCGGTAACACGGAAGAGATAGCCAAACTTAAAGTAGACTATCATGAGGCTATCCTCAACATTGAAAAGAAAGAAGAGGACTATGTCAAAATACACAAACTTTATGACATAGAGAAGAAGTTGCACCTAGTAACTGAACAAAGACTCTTTGATATGACTGCAAGATACGAAGAGTCTGTAGCGATTTCTAAAAAGTTAGAAATCAAGTTGGGCAAACAGGCAATACCTGTGACACAACCCAAGATTAGTCCTAATGCAAAGCATACACCAAAAAGGACTAAACACAAGAAAGCACAGAGGAAACACGAACACTATTATGCTTTCACTTATAGGTTTTCCAAACAGAACAAGCCTGCAAACACAGTTTATTCCACTAAACTGACTTGCACATATTGTGGTACACACGGTCATATATCACAATACTGTATGGCAAGAAAGCTTGTTGATAACCATACTCTAGTTTGGAAACCTAAAGCTAATCTGAGTGGACCCTTCAGAAAATGGGTACCAAGGATTCATCTACTTGTTTTGTAGGTGGACCCTCAACCCTCTCATGCTAGAAGCAAATGGATCCTCGATAGCGGATGTTCGCGACACATGACTGGTGATGCATCTTTATTCGCTACGCTATCGATGAAGAAAGAAGGATACGTCTCCTTCGGAAATAACTTGAGAGGTGATATTATAGGTAATGGTACTGTAGGTATTTCTCCTTTCCCAATAATAAAGGATGTTTGTCTAGTAACTGAATTGAAACATAACCTATTGAGCATAAGTCATTTGGCAGATAATGGTTATGGTATCAATTTTGTGAAAGATAAATGTACCATATATGATATGTCATCTGGTGATCCCATATATAAAGGGATTAGAGAAGACAATATTTATGTTTTCTTTTTGGAGAATACTAATAATGTAGGAAGATGCCTAGTAGCCAATCAAGATGAAAGCTGGCTATGGCACATGAGACTAGGACATGCAAACATGGATACTATCTCACGTCTGAACACAAAGAAGTTGATAAAAGGACTCCCAGAAATTCCATTCAAGAGAGACATGGTATGTGCTGACTGTGAAAAGAACAAAGCACATAGGCCTTCTTTTAAATCCATCAACGCTGTAAGTACTTCGAGACCTTTGCAGTTGATTCATATGGATTTATTTGGTCCTAGTAGAGTCGCTAGTCTTGGCGGTAAACTCTATGCTTTTGTCATTGTTGATGATTTCTCTCGTTTTACATGGGTTTACTTTTTATCAAACAAAAGTGATGCTATTTTTGAATTTCAGATATTTTGTAAAAAGGTACAAAACGAAAAAGGCTTCATGATTACTCGTATCCGAAGTGATCATGGTGGCGAATTCTAAAATTCTGATTTCAAAAAGTTTTGTGATGATAGTGGATATTACCACAAATTTTCTTGTCCTAGAACTCCCCAACAGAATGGTGTTGTGGAGCGGAAGAACCGTACTCTAAGCGAAATGGCTAGAGTCATGCTTAATCAGCATAATCTTCCTAAATATTTTTGGGCAGAAGCTGTTAGTACAGCCTGTCATATTTTAAACAGGGTGTTAATTCGACCTATCTCGAAGAAAACACCATATGAGCTTTGGTTTGGAAGAACTCCAAACATTTCTTATTTTAAAGTTTTTGGTTGTCGCTGTTTCATCCTGAACACCAAGGATAACTTGGGTAAGTTCGACTCCAAAGCATATGACGGGATATTTCTCGGATATGCTGCTAAGAGTAAAGGATATAGAATTTTCAATAAAAGATCTTTGATTATTGAAGAAAGTATTAATGTTACCTTTGATGAGTTGAATAGTCATAGATCTAGCGACAGTGTTGATGAAGATGCACCTACAAAGACAAAGAAGAGTTCTGAGAAAGATCCTACCAAAGAGGCAAGAACTGATAAAAGTTCCGAAGATGCAGGAACTGAGAAGAGTCTTATGAAAGGTATGGCCCAAAGATTCGAATCATTGAGATTCAAACCAGATCATCCAGAAACTCTCATAATAGGTGATGTATCCAAAGGTGTAAGTACTCGTTCATCTCTTAGAGATTCTGAAGTAGCAGCTAAGATAGCATTTACGACAATGCAGTCTGTATGTTTTACTGCAATTTGCAAGTAAAACAAAACGGGAACTTCTATTCCTGCATTGCTGGGCAGGAACTAGAATTTAGCGCCACCGATATCAGTGAATATTTTCACGTTCCTGATCTTGGTGATGCACTTGTTGACATCCACCATATTCAGTTCCCTGCCGATGTCACTTTAGCTCCTTTTAGGGAATTGATTTGTCATCCTACTCCTCCTCCCCGGAGAATCTTTTTTAGACATCTAAACCAAACTTTTTACGAGCTTTATCGTATGATTTTCTCGGCCCTTCTTCCAAAGAAAGGCTCTACCGATGAAGTTACATTTTTGGAACTTTCTGCTCTTTATCACATTCATTTTGGAATTCCTTTCTCCGTTCCAAAAACCATGATGTCTTGGATGCTCAACTGCAAGAATGCAGGTAGGAACCTAGTCTTTCCTATGCACCTTGCTAGTATATTTTGACGTTTTGAGATTGATCTTGAAACGTGTGCCATTTCTTCTCCACCTGTTGAGTTGACCCGCTCTCGTCGGTTTCCTCAACCTCCTGGTGCTGCTCCTGCTGTCCCAGCTGCTGATGCTGAGGCCCCTCCAGCTGATGCTCATCCTGCTCCGGCCCCTGCCCCAGGACTTGATCAAGCATTCTACCAGCGGTTTGATGATTTCGTTGCTGTATCCACGCAACGTTATCAGGACTCCGAGTTCCGACATATTTCTCAGGCCCAGGTGCTGAGAAACAGTATTGCCGATCTCCACTACAGCCTGGTTCATGATCCCGTTCATCCACTCACTATCCTTTCATACCCTGCTTTTTCTGGTCCCCGTTTTTCTGATGAGACTACTTTTCAGTACTTCGACCCGACCACTGCTTATTTCCCTCATGATCCTCCCGGTGCGGACGACGCAGCGATGTGATGTGGATTCAGCCATGGGATAGTGGATTTAGTTTTGCTTAGTTTGATGCAGTTTATGTAGTACTTTTCATTTTCATGTCTAAACTGTTTTAGTTAGACATTTATCAGTTATACTATTTGGCTTTCTAGTGGAAATCTTTTTATGATATTTCAGTTTCTTATGTGATAGTTCATTTCATTCCAGTTGTCTATGCTATGATTACTTCTTCTACTTCACTTTGTCTTGTCTACTCTATTGTTGGCTTCATCATTTACGGGGGAGCCTGTTCATTTTACTACTTGACAAAGGGGGAGAAAAAGAGTATACCCAAATCGCAAAGCGCATATACAACATAAATTCAAAATCCAACAAAAATTTTCAGGTATTTTGATATTTTGTTCTATTTTGATATAAATATATTTTGGTATAGACTCAAGTTTGTCAATTATCAAAATGGGGGAGATTGTTGGCCCATTCTTTGGTCACACCCGATTTCGATAATCAACTTATACTTTAGTTCATACACAAAATATAGAAAATGCTGCTAACTATTTCAGGATGCATGAAATCTTATTCAACGGACGATGTACTGCATAAATCCAAGCGTCAAAGTCATCAAAACTTCTGAAAACTAGTTTTTACTTTTATTCTGTATTTTACATTTTATTGAGTCTAGGAATTACTTTGTAAAATCAATTATGGTAATACTGGCTTAGGGTTAAAATTATCCTCCTTTCTCAAAACCTACTTTATCCTTTCATATTCTCGATTACAAATATTTCAAAAATATATTTCGAAAATATTCCTTTTCAAATGATTTTACAAATAACCAAAAATATGTTTGAAAACTGTTTTACAAAAGAATTTTAAAATATCTCCTGACAGAACTCCAAGCCGAGTTCGGCCCGAGTTCGGTCCGAACTCTGACCGAGTTCGGTCAGTTTGTATTCAAACTTCAGTTGCCTCCAAATCTGCGAGCAACGTCTATTTTGCGAGATATTTGCATCCGAACTCTGTCCGAGTTCTGCCCGAGTTCGGTTGATGAAAACACCTATAAATAGAGAAGAACTTTTCACTTCAAATCAATCAATTCATTCTTCATTCTCTTCTCTATTCATTCAAGTGTTTTCTAGTGATCTAAAAGTTTCAAATCTCACCTATACTTCTCTTAGCCAAAAGCCAGTACTATCAGATTGATTTAGAAGTCTTTTAGTTATTCAGAGTTGTAAAGAGGTCGTCAAGTTTCAACAACAAATTCTCGTTGTGGAGCTGGTCGTGCGCTCGTCACCAAGCACGGTGTGTGTTGGAGTTGGTCGTGCACTCGTCAAAAAGCACGGTGGTGTAAGAGTTGCAAGCACTCAGTTAAAGCTTGTGCCTTTAGTGGATTAACATCGAGCAAGAGTACTCGAGACTGGATTAGTCCTCTCAGAGGGATACCAGTATACATCGCTGTGTTACTGAGTTTGATTCTCCTTTCTTTACTTAATGCTCTTACATCATTGCCATAGTTTAAATTATTAATTGGTAATTTTATTTCCGCTGCACACACGCACTCTATTCACCCCCCCTCTAGAGGTGCTCAACGTTCCTACACGATCATTCCCTCGACATGAATCACCATGTCAGCGCTCACGCGGAACGATCACCCCAAATCTGACGTGATGCATGTACGAGGCTAGAGTTGTGCTCGCACAAGACAAGATCATTTACGTTGTGGCTATCAATGCAACCATCAAGACAATTATGTTTCCATCCTAATATTCATTTCAATCAAAATCCTAAGTATAGCATCTATTAGAATGATAACACTTGTACGATCATCATTCGCCGAGTCAGAGTACCATCGAGTTATCGCATATCGATCTTTGATACGCCTCAATACCATCGATGACATACGAAACCTGACACGATCTTCCTTTGCAACAAATTCTGAGTCGTACGACTGATGCTATCGTCCAACTAGATAATCTTCTCGATATTCAAAATCAATTTCGATCATTATCCTTCGAATTATTTACATCATCAATTTGTTCAAAACCAAAATTATGTATTTTCATCCATTTATCTTAAGTCATCGACCAACGTATTTTCTCAATTCACATCATTCCTTTGCTAACTCAAATCATGGAGCAACATTCAATCCAATCCTTAGAGTCATTTGCGTAACTTCAAAATTCAACTTTTTCATGCACGCTATCTTCTCATCGTGCTAACTTTTTTTATACGATCCACCTATCGATTTCCTTTATCAAGTCATCCGTTCGCTATACCTTAACTTTTCCTCGATTTGATTTGCCTACTCTATCATTTCCACATTTCATACTTGCGTAATCTCAATCCCATGCTCTTCATTTCTAACTTTTGTTCAAATCAACTTATCAAATCTCAAGACTACATTAACTTAATCAACAATACTCAATCTAAGGCTTTGCGTGCGTGCGACGCTCGCTGATAGACTCATTGGCACCCCCACATCCTTAATCGATTGACATCCCTGAAGCTATCGCATACACCACTCAGGGATGAAGTCATTCGACAAATCCTCAAACTATCATTCGAATCAAAATTGACTTCTTCAAATTTTCTGTTCGAACCATTCCTGGAATTCCAAACACGCTCATCTATTCATACCGACGTTATCATCGCTCGATAGCACTCTTATCGATAGTCATCTCACTTTACTCAATCGAGTTCAACTCATTCTTTCTCGACATATTTTCAATCCCACATACGACTTTTCTAAGGTTGACACAACTTTTGGTGTATATGCCCAGCCCGATTTAGCCAATCATGCTTACACGAACCATCTTTTCGTTTCTTGTCAAAAATTATTCTCCTATGTTTTGTAAATTACATAGACTTATTGTATGGACATCCCGTGGGACATTTGAGAGAGAGTGCACCAACGATATCAACTTACAGAAGCAACATAGTTAAAAAATTCAATCGGTAGTCCAAGGACGTAAAGCCATGCTTTGATACCACTATGTACGCCCCACTCCCGTATGAGCGATCGTCCTCGCTAAGGCGTGATGCCACATGTGAAACCCGTAAATTTTCAGTTAATTAATTAAATATTTTAATTAGCTAATTATTATTATAAATCATTATTAGTTGTTAATTTAGGAAAATTATATTTTTAGAAAAATTATTATTTCTGAAATTTTAGAGTTTAGTCAAAACCCGTAAAATTTTATTTTATAAATTGTTGCTAATTAATATTATCATTTTTATGAAAAAACATATTTTTAGAAAAATATTTAATCCTGGAATTTTGAATGTTGGTCATGACCCGTCCCAAACCCATATCAAACTATTTTCGAAACAGAACCCAAACTTGGTTTCATTTCAAAAGATTTTTTTATATAAATGAAATTTTGAATTATTAAAAGATTACAAGTTTCATTTAAATATATATATTCAACTCTCATTCATAACTCTCTTAAAACCAACAACAAAGGAATAAATCCTTTTAATTTTCTTTAACTCTCAATTAACACTCATTTAACTCTCTTTTTACTCTCTCTCACTCTCAATTGATCCAGGCAAAGGAAAAGCCTTTCCTTTCCTTCCCGAACAAACCGCTCGCCGGCCCTTCCCTTTCGAAACCGCCAGCCGCCGCCACCCTTCCTCTTCTGAACGTCCGGCGACCTTTCCCCTCCCGTAACCCCAGGTGCTCACCCCTATATAAACCCCCTTCTCTTCATTATTCCTCATTCACTCTCCCAAACCTTTCTCCCAAAAGCCCTAGCCGGAGCTCCCCGCGGCACGTGCCCCGACGCCACATCCAGCGTCGCCAGAGCCCGGCGATCCCTGCGCGGCCCCCTTTTCGGCCGACCCCATGCCGCTTTTCCGTCGCCGTGCTTCCCCGAGCCACCCGCGGCCGCCCCTTTGCGAGCTGTGCGCTGTTCACCTCCCCGAGCGACCCCGATCCTGTGGGTTCCGATCGGCTGTTTCCGTGGCCGCAACCCGCTGTCTGTGTGTTCTGGAGTTTTTCGAGTTCGCGTGGATTTTCTTCTTCCCTAATTTTCACCTAGAGCTCTAGCCGAGCATCCGAGGTACATTTTCGGTGTTCCTATGTCCCTCCCATTTCGTGTCGATGATGACACGGTCTTGATCCCGATATGGGACTCGATTGTTGCATATTTTAGTTCTGATTTCTGAATCAGAATTAGTTCGTTGGTTTCATATTTAATTTTGGACTTTATGCTGTGAATTTTGGTTTAGTATTCTGGTTCATATTCGGGATTTAGATCTGATGTTTCCGACTTTGATTTGGAATAGTCGGGTTTGCTTCTGATTCGAGTTCGATATTTTTTGAATTTTCGGATTGAATTCTGTTAGAACTCAAATATAGGTGGCTTTAACTCTGTGGATTTCTTTATGGTGTATGTATACATTTATGGTTTTGAGACGGATTTTTAGTTGGGTTGGCATTATTCCTGGTTTGGGATATGTTGGTTGTATTTTCCCAGTATTGGGTTATCCCAAATACAGAGGGAATGCTGTCCAAATTTTCAGAAAAATATTTTAAAAGGGTTTTCTATAAAATTTCTAAATTCTAAACTGGTTTTTGTTGATTTGAATTCCGATTACTTTTCCGAGCGACGACCGTATCGGTCAATGGGCTCTTAGCGAAATGCAAACGAAACCGGCATTGTTCCGGACGTTGAGGCATTAGCTAGTACGCGGCGTAATACTTTGGACCAAGTCTGAGACCCTATTTTCATATTATATTTAATAATAATTTATTATTTAGAACTAGTTACTGGCCAAATCATATTTTAGTGCAGGGTCTCGGCCTGCTGAATGGATCGCTTTCCGACGTTCAGGGTTCACCAGTATATTTATTTTATTCCATTAATTTATGAAAATAATTGTAAGGGCATAAGCCCAGCTCTTTATTCTTTTTTTGTAGCTCTGTAATAGTGTAGAGTAGTTTTTTGGCTTTGTTGGTTTGTCGATAAACGCGTAAAATATCAAAAAGATATTATTTTGGATATAGAAAATTAATATCATTTTTCTCACATTAAATAACTAGAAAAATTACAAGTTTGTTATTTAAACAAATTCACGTTCTTCTCATTTAAAGAAAAATATTAGTTTTATATATAATATTACAAAATACTAAGTTTTGCCAAATAATCGAAAAATACGATTTTCAATAAATGTTAAATTAATTTTTCTTCGTAAATTAATAATTAGTAAATCACATCGATAAACGTGTTCTGGTAGAAATTGTAAATAACATAAAGCTGGATTAGGACCAATTCTAGAGATTGTAACTAGCACACCTAGATATGGTTTTCCTCTCTGATGCTAAGTCAGGATTCTCATTGTAGGCTTTCGAGGACGAGTCTGATCTTCTATCCCGGAACCGACTTTTCAATCCAGTCATAAACAAAGGCAAGTACGGTTGTGTTTATTTTTTCAATTTAGTTAATAATTGTAATATTGCAAGATTAAACCACATTGCTACACGAACTCTCACATAGAGTATTGATTATTATTGATTATGGGATTGGGGGAGTAGTGTAGTGTATTATGACCAATACCCCTCATATTGCATATTGATTGTGCGAGCTTACCCCTCTTACACACGGGGATAAGCCGTATCATATCACTAGGATACTATTGTACAATCCAAGCCGGTCATATGCATTACATACTCGAATTACATTATTTTTAATTGTGGAAAATTTCTGGAAAATATTGTTCAAGTATTTCAACTGTTTAAATTGCAAATTTCTAATTATTAGTCAAATTGTTAAATTTTTATAATTGTACTTTGCTCCTTTCCTGATTGGATCCCCCATCCCCAATAGGTTCCTTTGATGAAATTGAGCTATTGATAAATAGCTACTACGACCCGGTGCTTTATCCAGCTGTTCTGCCAGAGTCCCATTTGGAGGACGATGATTCTGTGGCTGATGAGCCTACTCTCTAGAGGATGATTTTCTTTTAGTTCTGTTGTTGAATAAAAAGATAGTTTAATTCAGTTTTATTTCAGTTGTATTTTGTTGGACAAAGTTTATTTTAAATATTCGAATTTCAGATGTTGTGACAAAATAGATTGTGTTATTGTGATTACCTGCATTTGGATACAGCTTACTGTCGCCGTCTCACAACGGTGCAGGCTGGGCATGATCCGATTCGACCCAACCATTTGGGATCGGTCATGACACCACACGAGCCTAGATTACGCTCATGCAAGGCGAGTTCCATAACGGCCGATTACAGTGGCTGCGACGGGGTCGTCGCACAGAAGTCCCAAGCAGAGACATCGAATAATAGCAGCAAAAATTTAAAACAAAACACAATTAATTCAAACTACTCTTTATTGATATTGAAACAAATATTACAAAGGGAGGCACGAGGCCATTACTACAATCACTCAAGCTTACTATTCTCACATTACAAGTCACTCAGCTCTCTCTCTCTTATCTCTCAATACATGCCTTGAGTAGGCCGACGGAAGCTTTAAATAGGCGATGTCCATACATTATGTCCCGTATAAGTCCAGACTCCATGCGGCCGTACGCCTCGAATCGCCAAGGAACTCTGTGCCTCGACGCATCCAAGCGAGCTCCGCGCCACGAGCTTCTACCTGTTCCTGCACATAAATACTGTGGGTGTCAGTACTCAATTGTACTGGTGGTGTGAGCTCCTTGCCCACTCATACAAAACTGACACATTTATTTACTTTTGTGTAAAATAGTCCTTTTATGATTGTCTTTCTACTCTTGCCTTAGGATCAGTTTTAGGACAGACGCTTTAGCCTATTTTGTGTCTCTAGACCATCTCGTACTTGTAACGACAACATTAATCTATCATGTCGTGCTTGCCTTTCGGCACATTATCAGAGACGTGACTACACGATAGTACCCAATTTTGACGTGACCGTGCTACAAGTCCATTGTGCCGTGCCTCGTAAACTCAGTGTGACTTAACCATATTGCCGCCTCGCGACCCTTGCTACTCTAATCACCAACTGACCCAATCAAGACTTGTGGACTAAGTGTCACTTGACCGACTTTGTCTAGCGGAATTTTCTGACTTAAACTCAAGATGATTCAAATCCAAGTTATGAAACTTATATGCCGACAACTTAAGACTTGACGCTACATCTCGTGCCGAAGAATGGTGTCTATGTTACAGCCAAATCTTAGGCCCAAACATTGTCTTCCGATCGTGTACGCATTCGACTCGACTCATTGATATAGTGCACAAAATACCCGACTCAATCCAAAGGCATACACGCCGATCGCCGCCCATGCCAACTCATCTATATGAACTAGTCACTAGCACCCAGTGCTATCCTGGACACCATAGCTTTGTTAGACAGACGCCTCTTGCCAACGCGAGTAGCAAGCTCCACTTCAAGTCCCCGCCTAATCCGTATAGTCATCCAGCACTGCTAATCATGTCTCCATCAAAACGGTCCCGTTGGCCGCCTGGGTCGCCCTTCGAGAAACATTATCTCACCTTGTAAAAGTTGTCCAATAACCATGCAAGACTCGACTCGAACTGACGTCTCACACAGTCATTCTACTTCTAGTGTTACCATCTCTTTCAGGGCCAAGTTTAATACTTCTCACATTTGAGACTGCCTCGACGACCCATGGTCGTGAGCCTTCTTCTTTTTTGTCCTATCATTTCATTCAACTCAGGAATGAATATTCAAAAGCCCTTCTTTCCAAACTCCAAATGAATCAACCATTAACCGTGCCTTAGAAACACTAAGTCTGTGACATCCTGCCTTACACCAATTAATGTTCTGGATGATACTACCGCCCAAGACATACCTATACAATGGGCCTTACGGTCATGGAACCAAGTAATTTCGACAACCGCAAAAAACATGGGACAATACTTAGAAAAGACTTCGATAGCCTATCATAACTCAGCCTAAGTTAATCGTGCAACAACTTGACGAACAGGGACTGCGTTAAGCCTTGGACGATGGGACCGTGCATGCTTTATGAAGCGTTTATACGGGCGACACCTATGACTTAGGCTAACTCTTAGCTTGTGGCGAAGACCAACTTTTTCTTCTTTCAAGCCACGAGACGAAGGACCGAATGTCATTTTCAAAGCACACCATGCACCAACTCTAAGCCGACCGTTGGACCTGTCACGACCCGCACCCGCTTTTTGGGACGCGAGAGCGTGAGCAAGCCAGCTACGTATCAAGTGGACTCCAGCCCGACTCGAGTAAGTATAAGCTGTCAAGATTCATGGTATCATGGCTAATCTAAACTATATCTCAATCCACGGGAATCAAATAAAACAAGAATGAACAAGTATGGGTCATGGTCTGCAGTCCATTAACATATTGTTCGATTAGACTCGAAGAATGATGTGAGTCTATAAATAAGCAGAGTATATCATGGTATATAATATAAAGCACGAGAAGATAACAAAGAACTATCACAAGTAAATACCTGTGTCCCTGCAGGTGTAATCACTACCATCATGAGCCGCTAACTAAACTCCATGCAGTCGCTAAACCTGAAGAGATCATCAGGTCCTCGGAGGACTAGCAAGATACATAATATACAAGCCAACATGTAACAGTACAAATATGTAAAGAATTAAGAATAAATCAAGGGTATCCAACGAGACAAAATGAGCTAAGACACAAGATCTAGACATAAGGATCCTAAGATGCTGGCATGCCATACTAGAAATGGCTAATAGGTCAAAGCTATAGACTGCAGTCAAGGCAAGTACTCACAATCTATAGTGTCTCAATCGCAGTCAAGGCAAGTACTCACAACCAAGACGGTAGCCAATCCTAGTATAAAATCCTATAGACCGTAGTCAAGGTAAGTACTCACAATCTATAGAATGTCAAAGTCAAGTCCTACTCAAGTCATGTCAAGTCAAGTCAAGTTATAATCAAGTCGAGGGAATCATGGTGCAGGACTAGACGACTCTATCAAGCAATACGTATGAGACTACCACAGTGTAACAGGTAGAAAATATCATAACAGAAAAGGAACAAGAAACTAGAAACATATAAAGTAAAACCATAACAGGATGAGTGTACAAGACATGGAATAAAGCAATCACGAAAGTAAGAAAAAGAATAGCAGCGAGAAAGTGAACATGCATATAAATTGTATTGTACAAGTTGGCAAGGTATACTTGCCTGGGGGTTGCACGGAGAACCAACAATGTATCGCCAATCACAAGTCAGAAAGTCCAAGTCATCACAATTGTCTCTGAAAGCTGAAATAAACATCACCAACATTCTCAGAATCGGACCAAACTTGCCATATAGGACCAGAAAAACGATACGGTCCTGTTGGTACAAGTTTCGTCTCGATCTGACGAGCGTGTACAAAGTAATTGAGAAATTTGCAACGTGCACGGTACGGTGAATTTCGACGGATACGCATCAAATTCGTCACGCACACGCGACCAATTCGAATTCCGTCAAAGCCCACACGACCATGAAGCCGTTACGCACCTTTCGATATTTTTAGTTCGCGACCACGTCGCCCAGATTGGCGGGACGCACGTCGTATCGGAAGATTTTATTGATTTTAAAAACAGGTTTTTGTCAAACTTCGGTACGGTTTAAGTCGCAACTTGGCTTGGTTTTCCTAGTTAGGACGTCACTATGGCTCGGCCTTTCCTACTAGGGCTATTACACTAGTCAAAGCACGCCACTGCACTATGTAGATCCTAAAAAATCAAGTTGCACACATCAACAAAGTTATGAAGATTGAGAAATGCATCTTTCAAATGAACTGCGCAGACATTAGATTGCGCATCATACAGATTGCGCACACTAGACTGCGCACACTTTCAACTGCGCAGGCTGACGTGGCAAATGTCATCATTATCTGACAAAATCAAATCTTTCTGACAGCTGACAGCACGGAGAACGAGGCGACTGTTTGTTTAATCGTACAGCACGACGCTCGAGGACAGCTGGCAGCACAATCGGCCAACCACTCTGTGCGCAGTCCATGCCTGCACAATCCGAAGCCAGCGCAATTTAGGTTGCGCACTCCATCAATACAAGTGATAAAGTACACGTGGCACTCATGCCATCAATTGTTCATTACGTGACAACTGTCTATGCACGATCATGCGCATTTCAATCAAAAGATACCATGTGTCCAAGACAGTTGGACCACGATCCAACAACTGCCTACGCAGTCCAAAGCTGCACAATCCAATCCATGCGCAATCCAGCATGTGCAGTCCAGAATAACTAAAAGTTAGTTATTTCCAGAACTCTATAAATAGAGTTTTAAGTCTTCATTCAAAGGGGATCAGACATTAAAGTTCAGAATTATCAGAGAGTTCAGGAGTTCTTGTCCAAGTGCTGCTACATTCTTTCGAGGCTTTTGCCTTCAATTCTCCGAGGGTTTTGCCTTCAAGTCAACTTCCGAGGCTACCGTCTTCAAAGTTCACATCGTCCAAGGGATAAAGCAATCGTCTTCTAGATTGGATTCCTGCAGTTGTACTTTCCCAGAATTCTTGTAATCTTTACAAAGTTTGTATCAATAAAGTTTTATACTTTTGTTTTTGCAAACAAAATGGCGACTCTGCTGGGGACGACTTTCTCCTCCGACGAGGAAGTGACAACTCAAAGTGACATAGCGTCTATCGGCAAGACGCAAAAGACTCTGGTTGTGAAGGTCAACCAGACGGCCTACGAAGCCATGATCAACTCCAAGACCACCCCCCGTACTGCAACAACTTCTGCCACGAGTAAAGTGTGCCCAGTGTGGATCCCCAAGACTGCTGCACAGTCTGGCAGTTCTGCCACTAAGGCTGCTGCGCAATCTGTGGCACAGTCTGCCAGCAAGACTGCTGCGCAGTCTATTTATTCTGCCACCAAGCCTGGTGCGCAGTCTGTTGTTTCAACTGTTGTACAGTCTGTTTCAACTACTCGTGCGTAGTCTGCTGTGGGCAGTACACAAGCTACTTCTTATGCTGCCTTGTCAAAGTATAAGACTCCTATGTCCTTGGCACAGTTAGCAGCAATTCTTCCTGCGCAAACCAACATTCCAGCAACTAGAGTGCATCCTAAACACTCTGAGGCAAGAACTCCTGATGCACAAACTACAATCTCTGTAGCCAGAACCAGTGCACCCTCTGCCAGAGTTACTCATGCGCAAGTGGCCAGTGCGCCATCAACCCATGCGCAAACCATGCCTGCACAATCCAAAAGAGACAGCACTTTGGCTAATCTCTCTTCCTCTCACAACAAAGGCAAAGGCTCAGTTCCTCCTCTCAAGCACTCTGCTGCTCCTACGCAATCCACTGGGGGTAGTCTTTTGGCTATTCCTCCTCCTTCTCAAAACAAAAGAAAAGGCCCTTTGGTCTTTTCTCAAACTTCTTTGTCTTATGACTTAGAAGACAACAGAGGGAAAGGCTCTTTAGCTAACCCTTCTTCCCAAAACAAAGGAAAAGGCCCTTTGGTCTTTTCTCAGTCTTCTTCGGTCTTTACCGTAGAAGATCAACCTGAACGTGCCTCGGCACCAGTCAGTACAAGAATTCCTCTAAACAAGGATTCTTCTTCCTTTCATATCAAGAGAACTTGTACTTATCAAAAAGGTATTCTGCCTACCCGGATAGCGGAATTCCAAGATCTCCCGAATCTCAAGATATCCCGGTCGAAACAGGGAAAATTGTTGGTGTCTCAAACAGAAACCCCTGGGGGTGAATTTGCAGATCTAAGAACTTATCTCAACAGACCAACTTCGGTAAAACGTAAACAACCAATGCCGAAGACCAAACATCATCAGAAGCAAACTTCCAGGGTCAAGAACCCCGACACCCATGCCAATGAAGTGAGCACTTCCCTGTATACTCAAGGGACAAAATATCTGAAGAACCTGAACCATGTTTCGAATATTATCAAAGAACAAATCCCTCAATCTTTTGATCTCCGAGATCATCTCAAGCAAAAGCAAGATAATGTCTCGACACCTCCAGTTCAATCATCTGATCATCATTGCAATCATAAAGTCATAATCCAGTGTTGTTGTCAAACAACAAAATGATCTGTCTTTGATCGTCTGAACTTTGTAAACCCTGGACCTAAGTCAGAAGATGAAGACGAAATGTTATACGCTTCTGTTAACATGACTTCTCGAGACACTGGGGGTAAGAAGTGCTCTAAGCACGGCAAGCCTCGCCGTCCTAGTCAACGGTATTTAGATTTACTCCAGGAATCTTCTGAAGGAGTATTTCGACATACTCGTTCCCGAAGCCGAGATACAATTGGTTAAAGGAATCTTCAAGATCCTTCGGGTCATTTTCCTCTTTCTCAGTCAGGAGATGACTCTTTCTCCGACTATGATACATACAGTGAAAGCTCTGAACAGACAGTGTCTTCCACTGTACCAAGAGAAGTGACAGCTTATGTTGTCAATGAAGATCCAGATGCTTCAACTTCTGCAAATCAGGAACAGCGAATCGCTGCACTAGAAGATAAGCTGAAGACCATGGCTGAAATGGTCGCCAGTATGCATTCTATTATTGTGGCACAACATGCTACACCACCGACTGTACCTACTGCAAGTCCGGAGATCATAGCATCATCGGTGCCTGTTAATGCAGGACTGGGGGTAGTATCTTCTCAAGTACCCCTTGTACTAGTTCAACCTACACCCAGTCAGTCAGGTGCTGGGGGTAGTGCTTACAATGTTGTTCCTCCTCCTACTGCTCTGACTCAACCTGCTCCTTCTTCATCATCTGAAGACGCCAATGAAGCTGTCAAACTCTTGCGAACCCAGTTCGAGGCTTTCAAAGAGAAAAACAACTTACAGAGGCTGGGGATCAAGCAGCCATACCAGTTGAATGGAAGGAAGTCCCATTTCCTCCTAAATATAAGATTCCAACAATCTCTCTGTTTGATGGCAGTACCTCTCCAAGCCAGTTTATTAATCACTTTGAGGTAATGACTGTCCAACTTCAACCAAATGACGCTCTTCTTACCAGAGTGTTCGTCGGTTGTTTAGCTGGCGTAGCATACGACTGGTACAGAAGTTTGCCCGATGGTTGTATCACCTCCTTCTCAGGGCTCAAATAAATCTTCTTGGAACGGTTCTATGAGGGGATCAACGACATGACTATGTCAGCCCTCAATAAAATTAAACAGAAACACAATGAAACTGCTGAGAGTTTCATCGAATGATTCTGCCGAGAAGCCTTGAAGATGCCTCCCGGAACTCCTGCTGCTGTCACCATAGACACTTGTAAGGCAAATCTTTTGCCTATCATCAGCATGTGGACAGGGTCTACTCAGTTCCAAGACTGGCCATCTTTTATTGTCAACGCTAAAGCAGCTGAAGTTAGCGCTAACAAATTCAAGCAGCTGGGGGTACAAATGTCTAATCCCGACCGGGATGAACACCAGACATCAGGTGGTAGCAACCGCCAGAACAACCGCAAAGC
The DNA here is from genome assembly GCA_029216955.1 of Iris pallida. Classification (NCBI taxonomy): domain Eukaryota; kingdom Viridiplantae; phylum Streptophyta; class Magnoliopsida; order Asparagales; family Iridaceae; genus Iris; species Iris pallida. The sequence continues at coordinate 3,945,661 of JANAVB010005799.1, forward strand.
AAAAGAAACTTTGAACATCAATTTGAACAAGAATAAAGAATCTCTGGCGGTCAACGTAGCTCCTCCTACGTCCACTTCTACTCCTTCAGCACCTCTATCGAGGGAACCTCGTCCTAAAGTAGAATACTCCTTCGACGAGAATGACACTGCAAGCATCTTTGATTGTTTAATCAAAAGCAACAAGATCCAACTCCCAGACCCAAAGAAGCCTGATGAAGTCGGTAAGACTGATCATCCCAAATACTGTGTTTATCACAGGTTCATTGGGCATCCTACTCGAGCATGCTACGTGCTCAAAGGCAAGATACAAGAGCTTGTCAATGCTGGTGTTGTCACTCTGCAACAAGACAAGAAGACTGTGACTGCAAACATGATCTCAGTTCAATTTGGTGACTTCCCGTTCCAGATGGTGCAGCATGGCGTCATTCCAATCCCCAAAGCTACTCTTGAGATTGAGAATCTCCCTCCTCCACGAAGTGAAGGTCTCGTCCCTTTGTCTCTTGACAACGGCAAGATTATGTAGATTCATCCGGATCTTGCTTCAGAGTTCGAGTTTTCCTCTTCATCCAAGAAGAAAGACCGCTCCAAAGGCAAGACAAAGATTTGTAACATGGTGTCTTTTGACCCCATAATTGACGAAAAAATCTTATTGGGTACCAGATCAGGGAAAGCCTATTTGAAGGATTACCCTGAAACTCAAGAGAATCCTGCTTCTTCTTCCGAGCCTGCTCCAGTGCAGCCTGCTTCTACTGAAGATATTCCTACTGCACCCTCACCGGTTGTGGTACCTATTCCTCCCAAGCCGACAGCTGATAAAGGCAAACAACAAGTCCGCTTTGACAAGCCCTTAAAGAAGTCATCTCCCACAGGACTTGAGAAGCCTTACAACTTCGATATTTTGGCTCAATTAGCCAATACACCGGCCCGGCTGTCAATCTTTGAACTCTTGCGTCTCTCCAAAGAGACTCGAGAAACTCTGAGTGAGGCTCTTATGCAAGCTGAAACTTGTCTAGCCCTTCTGAAGAAGCCTACAACAGAGCCAGTTTCTTGTCTTCATTGTCATAGTGTTCTAGAGTTAATTCTAAACATAACTTTCACTCAAGATGACATGTTGATGGAAGACAACAGGCACGATCGTCCTCTCTACTACACAGGATATGTCGATTCGATGAAAGTCAACCGAATTCTTATAGATCCATGGTCTGCCCTCAGCATTATGCCGAAGACAATGTTGGATGCACTGAAGATTCCAGTACATAGTCTCTCCAGTACAATCACCACTATTCTTGGGTTCAACCAGGGAAGGAGTGAATCTTTGGGCAAGATCCGTCTAAAACTCCAAATAGGCAATCTTCGTACAAAGGTTACCTTCTATATCATTGACAATCATGGTTGTTCTTATAATGCTTTGCTGGGAAGACCATTTCTGCACGAGCATAACATTGTCCCTTCGACTCTCTATCAATGTTTTAAATATGTTGATGACAATGGAGAGGTGCAAAAGGAAGTTGCTGATCTCTATCCTTTCAAAGGCATTGAAGCATACTGCAATGATGCACGTATGTACAAGGATGAATTCATGAAGGTTGTCCTATCTTTGGACACTGAAGAAGAGCAAGAAACAGTGCCTAATGACACTCTCATCATTCCTGTCAAAGAGCGTATTTCCCGCCTTCAATCTTCCAAGCCACTGGCTATTCACTTGCCAGTCCAGAAGCAGTCTACTGATGATGATCAAGACAAAAGGGAGCTCACCTCCTCTGAGCCGCTTGTTATCGACCTCCTTCGTAACAAGGAAAAAAGGCACCTCACTTCTTCTGAGCCACTTGTTATTGATTTAACTCATAACAAGGACAAAAGAGAGCTCACCTCCTCTTAGCCGCTTGTTATTGACCTCCGTCGTAACAAGGCCAATCCTTCTCCACGTTCTTCTTCTCCCCCTCTTGTAATTAATCTGACCAAGCCTGCTAAGGCTAAAGGTCCTGCTGTAAATATGAATGTACAGATCAATGAAAAAGCATCTACTTTCCAGTATACTGATGTCATTTATCATACTAAATGCTATTTGGATATGTTAGATAGCTTTCGATCATTTACAATGGGAGTTGTAAAATCTCTTCAAACAGAAGTCTCATTTGAAGATCCAGATAATTCTTACCGTATTGTTCCTTCTCGAAAGAAAGGCGAAAGTCCAATACTTTTTAGTAAAGGACCGGAACAACAATTCAGTTATACGGATGATAGCAAAGTCAACGACACGGGGCATCTTCAACTCCGTCGTTACAGTCAGCAATCAAAAGACATTATCCGAAAGATGGGTTATAACTTCAAAAGTGGCCTCAACTATGGCAAGGGTAGGCGAACTCCTATCCGTACAACTGTCCCGGAAGGAAAGTCAGAAATGTACTATAGCAAGACCAAAAGAGGTCTCGAATATGCTTCTCCTCCGATGCTATCCCCAGCAATCTCTGACTCTGATAGTGAAGAACGTTCTAATTCTTCTGACTCCAGATCATGGGATTCTGATACCAGTGTTGGTGAAGTCCATCGGTTGGTCATATCTTCCAACATGGTCTCTGCTGAACTTCCAGAAGGATATGATGAGGATATTGAAGAAAATCCTGAAACAGATCCTTGGGCTCAACAGATGGACAATCAATGGGTACTCCGCTTCGAACAGCGAGAACCTCCTACTGAAGATCAATTAGTGCAAATTGATGTCGGGGAGAGCGAGTCACCTCGTCCAATATTCATCAGCAAGAATCTTCCAGAAGCAGACAAACAAGAGTTGATTCTTCTTATCAAAGAATACATTGATGTCTTTGCCTGGAGCTATGAAGACATGCCAGGTCTAGATCCTAAAGTTGCTACTCATAAACTGAACATTTTGTCTAATACAAAACCAGTCAAGCAGCAACAGCGACGCTTCAAACCAGAAATGATGGATGCGATTGATGATGAAGTCAAGAAGCTCATCGCTTGTGGCTTTATTCAAGAAGAGCAACATCCTGATTGGGTAGCCAATGTCGTCCCAGTTCTGAAGAAAACCGGCAAAGTTCGAGTCTGCATTGATTTCCGGGATCTTAATGAAGCATGTCCAAAAGATGAATTTCCTCTTCCTATCACGGACGTAATGATCGACAATACCTGTGGGTTCGAAAGAATATCTTTCATGGACGGATTCTCCGGATACAATCAGATTCGGATGAATCCTGAAGATGAGAAGCATACTTCTTTTCGCACTCCTCGCGGAGTCTACTGCTATACTCTAATGTCATTTGGTCTCAAGAACGCTGGTACAACATACCAACGAGCCATGAGTACCATTTTTCGAGATCATCTACGCAAGATAGTCGAATGCTATGTTGATGATATTGCTGTCAAAAGTCGTTAAAAGGAAGATCACATCCAAGACTTGAGAACTATCTTCAATCTGATGCGCCAACATCAACTCAAAATGAATTCCACCAAGTCATTCTTGGGTGTCTCTAGTGGCAAGTTTTTCGGCTTCGTCATTACCTCTAAGGGTATACACGTGGATCCCGAGAAGATCAAAACCATTCAAGAGATGCGTCCTCCACACAACCTAAAAGAGCTACGAGGATTCTAAGGTCGACTTACGTACATCAGGAGATTCATTTCGAACTTGTCTGGACGCTGCAGACCATTCACTCAACTAATGAAGAAGGGTGTCTCTTTTGTTTGGACCGAAGAATGTCAAAAAGCATTCGACGACATCAAACGGTACCTCATGAACCCACCAGTCTTGGTGCCACCAATCTCGGGCATACCATTTTTAATATATGTCCGTGCTATAGATCATTCATTGGGTGCTTTACTTGCCCAAAAGAACAAAGAAGGTCATGAACAGGCCATCTATTATCTTAGTCGTACTATGATTGGTGCTGAACACCGTTATAGTCTGGTCGAAAAAGAATGCCTAGCTCTTATGTTCGTTGTTCAAAAGACTCGACATTACATCATTGGCCAAACTATTCATGTCATATCCCGAGTTAATCCTCTTCGGGTACTCATGAAGAAGCCTAGCACACTTAATTCTCGGCTGGCTACATGGGCCATCCTGCTAGCTCAATATGACATGGTGTATGTTCCTCAAAAATCTGTCAAAGGTCAAGCCCTGGCGGATTTTCTAGCGGCTCATCCCGTGCCAGAAACATCCAAGCTTTATGACAAAATTCTAGATGAGACATTAGAATCAAATATGATCTCTGAAGAATTTCTTACTTGGCGTCTATTCTTTGATGGTACATCCAGAATTGGACCCAATGGTGCCATTGTAGCAGGAGTCGGAGTTGTTCTCGTTTCTCCAGATGGGTCAACCATCCAAAGAGCTTACTCTCTAGATGAACCATGCTCCAACAACGTGGCAGAATACAATGCTCTACTCATTGGCCTTCAGCTTGCTAAACAACTGGATGTTGAATATCTCGAAGTCTACGGCGACTCCAAGCTGGTTGTCAACCAAGTTAGAGGAACCTATGAAGTTCGCCATCAAGATCTGGTACCTTATCACGAAGCAGCAATCAACATGGCTACATTATTCAAAGCATTCTTCATCGACTATGTTTGCCGAGCTTGCAATAACGAAGCAGATACCTTGGCCAATCTTGCAGCCGTCTTAGCCATCCCTATTAAAAGACAGCAGGTGGTGGTTATCTCTAATCGAGAGCTATTTTGTATTGAAAACAATCGTAATATTGAATTCAGCAACCTTACTGAAGTTAATGTTATCGACGAAGATTAGAGAATTCCTTTTATCGACTTCGTGGTTCATGACATACTCCCTGAAGATCCCAAGGAGGCTACGAGTATTCGTCGACGGTCTCTCCGATTCTACTACAATCAAACCACCAAAACTCTCTATCGGCGGACTTATGACGGTCTTCTCTTGCGCTGTCTCGCTGGTGATGAAGCAAAGCAAGTACTGCGTGAGGCTCATGACGGCGTCTGCGGAGCACATCAACCAGGTCCTAAGCTACAGGATCGTATTCGACGTATGGGTTACTACTGGCCCTTTATGGTATCAGATGCCATCGAATATGCAAGGAAATGTCGTGCTTGTCAAATCCACGCAGATTTTATTTATCAACCTTCAGAATTTTTGCATCCAACGGCGGCTTCTTGGCCTTTTGAAGCTTGGGGCATGGACATCATTGGTCCCATCAATCCTCCTTCTTCTAGAGGGCATCGGTTCATACTGGCAATAACCGACTACTTCTCAAAATGGGCTGAAGCTATACCTCTGGCTGAAGTCAAGACCAGTAGCGTCATCAACTTCGTCAAACACCATGTCATCTACAGATTTGGTGTACCTCGACGAATCATTCACGATAATGGACCTCAATTTATTAGCCAGAAGTTCATAAGATTCTGCGATGATCATCGGATTGACAATGTTGCTTCGACAGCCTATAATCCTGCTGCTAATGGCTTAGCCGAAGCCTTCAACAAAACTATCATCAAGCTCCTCAAGAAGTTTGTGTCTACTAACAAACGGAACTGGAGTGAAAAGCTTGGCGAATGTCTATGGGCCTACCGTACTACGGTCCACAACCCTACAGGTTGTACACCCTTCTCTCTGGTATATGGCTGTAAAGCAGTTCTTCCTCTAGAACTTCAAATTCTGTCCTTAAGGATCGTCATTGCTAATGAGCTCACTACAGAGAACAACGATCTTCTTCGACTTCAAGAATTAGAAGCACTCGACGAAAAGCGGCTATTGGCTCAACAATATATTGAATTATATCAAGCTCGCATCTCAAAGACTTTCAACCGCAAAGTTAAAGTCAGAGCTTTTCAGCAAGGAGAACTTGTTCTAACAGTCAGACGTCCTATGACTATGACTCACATGAGCAAAGGAAGTTCGACGCGAAGTGGAAAGGTCCTTACATTGTTAGCAAAGTCTTTTCAAATGGAGCCTATCAACTTTCAGAATTAGACGATCGAGTTGTAATGATGCCTATCCATGGCAAATTCCTTAAGAAATACTATGTATAAATGTAACAGAGATTTTATGTAAATAAGATCAGACAGCTCATAAATAAAGTTTGATTTTTATTTTTAATGATGTTACATGATATTAAGGAAGGTCACTGTCATCCTTCTCGACATTGGGACGGAAACTACTGCTATCCTTATCAAAGACATAATCAGCAAAAGAGCCGAGAACCTCCTTGCTGGAACCCACCAAGAATTTACAAGCAGCCATCCTCATGGCCTCCTCTTCTTCAGTCTTTCCCGGTTCAAGTAGGAAGTCCAGGATATCCCGCGGTGGTTTGGATGCAGACGAACCTTCGTCTACTTCTGCCTGTTTTGGCTAAACTGGATCGGCAGGACATTCTTCAGTGCCCGTCTCAACCTTCGGGGCGAGTTCAGCCTTCTTGGATGCATCTCCAGACGACATCTTTATGTTGGAAAGAGGAAATAATCATTCTTTTCAGATTTCTGTTCTATTTATAGACAGAGATTCGTGAAACAATGAAGTGACACTTTCATCCGACGGTTCGCCCGTTCATTATATTTATTCGACGGTTTACCCATTCATTACCATCTGACGGTTCATCCGTTCATCAACATCTGACGGTTCATCCGTTCATTACCATTTGACGGTTCACCCGTTCATCAACATATGACGGTTCATCCGTTCATTATCATTCGACGGTTCGTTCGTTCATTCACACTCATCCAACGGTTCGTCCGTTCATCATATTCATCTGACGGTTCGCCCGTTCATCACCTTCATCTGACGGTTCGCCCGTTCATTCTATATTCATCTGACGGTTTATCCGTTCATCACATTCATTTGATGGTTCACCCGTTCATTACATCAATCAAACGGTTCACCCATTCATTACATTCATCTGACGGTTCGTCCGTTCATTACATTCACTCGACGGTTCGTCCGTTCATTCCATCCATCTGACGGTTTACCCGTTCATTCTACATTCATCTGACGGTTCGTCCGTTTATCATATTCATTTGACAGTTCACCCGTTCATTACATCAATCAGATGGTTCACCCGTTCATTACATTCATCTGACGGTTCGTCCGTTCATTACATTCACTCGACGGTTCGTCCGTTCATTCCATCTATTTGACGGTTTACCCGTTCATTCCGATGATTCATTTCGTTCACACATTTTGACGATTCATTTTCGTTCATTTATTTATCCATCCACATCAGCAACTTGTCATCCTAGATTAAGTTGTCTACTAAAATAATGGTATTCGACAAATTATATTCTACCGTGTCCATATTATCTCTGAGCAGATATAACGAATATAATTATTTTCTAAAAATCAAGAAATATATCATATCATGTACCTCTGAATATATTTTCTATCGCTATTATTTATATCTGAATAAGATATGCAATAAATAATAGAGCCATAAAAAATGTCTTTTTATTGATCAAAGATGAAAGACATTACAAAGATACATATCATGAGAAACAAGAAGATACAAAAGATCTTTCTATTCAGCCGGCGGCGTCATCAAATTGATCATTTGCTGCTTCAAATTTTGTAACCGCTCTTCACGAGATTCCATCACTCGTTTTCTGGATTCCTCCATCCCAGATTTATCATTGAAGATTGGTAGAGTTATCATTCTGCGAGTGATTTCAGCATTATGAGCTGCAGCATATTCATCCCTCTCTCGAGTCAGAACACCAAGTTGTTGAATTGCAGTTTGATGTTGAGTAGTTTCGTCCTCCAGAGCAAGCTGAACAAGTCTCAGCTCTTCTTTAAGACGGGCAGATTCTGATTGCAGCTCAGTAACCTTCCTCTCCTTCTCGTCAGCAACAGATGCCACTGTTTCCACATGGGCATTATACTCAGCAGACTTGGTGGTGAAAACAAGTAAAGAATAACAAGAAGAACAAAGAGAACTATTTATAGTTTTTCGAGAGCAACGGCCGCCTCAGATTGTGCCGAAAAAAAGTATGGCTGATTCATCCGATTGCGCAGACAGCTCACACATGCGCAACTTGATTTTAAAATTTGAAATTCAAAGTATTTCGAAACTTTGAATAAATTCAACTTTCGAAAACTTTGAAGGGGGTCTTGTAGGTCCTAAAAAATCAAGTTGCACACATCAACAAAGTCATGAAGATTGAGAAATGCATCTTTCAAATGAACTGCGCAGACATCAGATTGCGCATCATATAGATTGCGCACACTAGACTGCGCACACTTTCAACTGCGCAGACTGACGTGGCAAATGTTATCATTATCTGACAAAATCAAATCTTTCTGACAGCTGACAGCGCGAAGAACGAGGCGACTGTTTGTTTAATCGTGCAGCACGGCGCTCGAGGACAGCTGGCAGCGCAATCGGCCAACCACTCTGTGTGCAGTCCATGCCTGCGCAATCCGAAGCCAGCGCAATTTAGGTTGCGCACTCCATCAATACAAGTGATAAAGTACACGTGGCACTCATGCCATCAATTGTTTATTACGTGGCAACTGTCTATGCACGATCATGCGCATTTCAATCAAAAGATGCCATGTGTCCAAGACAGTTGGACCACGATCCAACAACTGCCTGTGCAGTCCAAATCTGCGTAATCCAATCCATGCACAATCCAGCATGCGCAGTCCAGAATAACTAAAAGTTAGTTATTTCCAGAACTCTATAAATAGAGTTTTAAGTCTTCATTCAAAGGGGATCAGACATTAAAGTTCAGAATTATCAGAGAGTTCAGGAGTTCTTGCCCAAGTGCTGCTGTATTCTTCCGAGGCTTTTGCCTTCAATTCTCCGAGGCTTTTGCCTTCAAGTCAACTTCCGAGGCTACCGTCTTCAAAGTTCACATCGTCTAAGGGATAAAGCAATCGTCTTCTAGATTGGATTCCTACAGTTGTACTTTCCTAGAATTCTTGTAATCTTTACAAAGTTTGTATCAATAAAGTTTCATACTTTTGTTTTTGCAAACACACTATCCGTGCCATGATTCCTAGTCGCATTGTACTTCAAAACTCAACCATGATTAAGTCATCTACCATAATAATTAACTAAATAATTATTTATAAAATTCTAAATCACTATTTAAATCAAATAAATAATAAAAAAATATTTTGAAAATTTCTCCGGGAAGGGAAGCTACAGGACCTTTCCATATTCTAACTCAATTCGACCCATCGGGATTATTCCCTTATCTATATGGATTCGTCTCTTTTATTATCAAGCCTACTTGTGTAAGTTGAAAACATGCGATTTATTATGTGAAGGCTAAGATGAGGCGAGTTTACCGAAATTACCCCACCCGAGCGAGGAGTCGCCTCAACCGAGCGGGCCTTCGAGTCACCGTTGTAAGGCTAAGTCCAAACGTCATCGGCGTTCCGATTCCTCCGATTGACTGAGCGGGACGGGGCACTACAGAGCACCCGATTACCATTTGTTCGTTCCCGCTAGCCGAACACCGTTAGCTCACTCTGCTACCTTTTTTTATTCCGCTAACTGAACAACCTTATCACACTCAGGCTATCTTTGCTCGTTCCCGCCAGCCGAGCACCTAGGAGATCAAACATATTGTCATCTCGATCCGTTCAACCACAAAACCAAGCCTGACACGTTCATTCATACCATAATTATGTGCCAACCACAAAGCCTTGCTCTACCTTAGACTCGTCAAACCCACTTTAAAGCCAATTTGTGTAGTTGATGCTCCTACTCCACCTTAAGAATAGAGTCCGTATATCCGTGTATACGTATAAACGTTCAACACCATCTGTCTCGAACCAATTGAGTCGCTTAAACCAGCCCCATAACCATGGGCTCTGATACCATTTGTTGGAAACACGGTGTGACCCGAACCGGAGTTGGCCCATGAGGTGTGATATTGAATTGTGCCCATATGCCTTAAAAAAATTCATGTAAGGCCTGAACCAATCCCAATTATCTACACCACATGATCCCAACTCCTAATCGATGTTGGACTAAATTATCAACTCCATTGTCATCCCCCATTTGAGCGCTCAACTGAAACCAGATACAATCCAACATTAGAAACATATGCAACTACACGGATTGGCTTCAAAGATGGGTTTAATGTGCCAAAGGTGGAGTAAGATATTGTGGTTGGCACACAACGATGGTGTGGGTGAATGTGTCGATTTGGTTCTATGATCGAACGGATCGAGATGATAATATATTGGATCTCCAGGGTGCTCGGCTGGCAGAAATGAATAAATGTTGCTGGAGTGCTATGATTGTTCGGCTGACGGGAATGAACAAAATGTAGCAAGGATGCTAAGGTTGTTCAGCTAGTGGAAACGGGCAAATGTAGCAAGGGTGCTAGGTTATTCGGCTAGCAGAATAAGCTAAGCTGGATTTGATTGTATATCTACTTTTCAGTTGAGCCCTCAAAAGGGGCTGACGGTGGTGTTGGTAATTTAGTCCCATATTGGGTAGAAGGTGAGATCATGAGGTGTAGATAATTGGAATTGGTTCAGGTCTTATATAAGAATTCTCTTTTTAAGGCATATGTATCCATTTCAATATCGTACTTTATGGTCCAACTCTGTTTCTGGTCACACCGTGTTCCCAACAAGAATTCTCATAGGTGTACACAAATAGAACCCAAGAAATCCTCATAGATTATACCAAAGAAGATATAAAAAAAAACCCAATCTCTCTTCTTCAACATCTCTATTCTTCTTTATTTCTTTCTCTCAACCAATTGGTGGCTACCTAACATCTCTTTTGAGCACAATGATCTATTGCATAAGGAACATTAGGCCCCTTTCTCCATACATAGAAATCTAGTACGAAGTAGGCATGACATATGTTCCTATATTTAGAAACTCATTGACTAGCTAGGACTAGGACTTTGCTTCGATCCTACTACTTTTAGGGTTACAAAATATGAGTCAAACCCTAACAATTGATAGTGCTTAGGCTCTTCCATTATTGGTTTAAACATGAATAAGAATTTAATTATGATTAATATTTTCAGCCAAACGAGAGGGTTGTACATCTAAGAACCAATGATATGAGTTGTGTTCTTGGGTATGATTAAGATTATCTGCAAGAGAGAAAATAGTACATATATCGATGGTTGTCTTTAATTGCATAAACATATTATTTATGCACTACATTGGACACGTTCATATTGCATTTAAATTATTTACACTCAATTGACACTGAGGATTTGCTAAATTCGTCTAACGAATATGGGGTCCTACGTCCCCAGATATTTATCCCTCAAGTGACGACTATACGTGGGTTCTGGGCAAGGACACAACTGGAGAAAGTGTGTGTTCCCGAAAACATGGCTTGAAGAGTCTACAAATTGGTACAACAAGTAAACTTAGATCCCGTTTGGTTCAATGTAATATAATCGTAATCGCAATGTAATCAAATAAAAAAATATTTTTCTATTTGATTACATTGTGATTACAATTACATTACAGTGTACCAAACGTGTGTTTAGTTGTTGTATGGATAGAAAGGTAATTATTAAGAGATGTCATCCGATTGTACTGAACCTGAACTTTTGTTGTTTTACATTTTGGTATTGTACATAGAAAGTATAAGTCTAAATTGTACATGTATTACAAGAGTTATATTAATAAACTAATTAGTTTATATTAGCTTACTCTCTTCTATTTGTTATCTGATAGAATTGTTATATATGACAAGTACCCTATATTCTATGTCAAGTGACAATCGCTTTATGATGGACGATACATTCCAGTAGTTCTAGTTATGTAGTTGATTGAAATTATGCACTCCGACTTGCACATTCTAGTGATAGGGCATGACACTGCATCTTTATTTAGTCCACCTTGTACGTTTTTGGTTGTCTTATATATAAGTTAATTGACAAACATATCAGAAAAAATTCTCAAGGTATTCCTTGGACATACAATGTTGCTGATATCCCAAAATCAATCTACCGAACTCCTACCATCTGTACTGGTAACTAGGGTTGACGTTTGGTTTATTCGGATTCAACGTAATTGAAATAGTCAAAATCGAATAAACTAAATTAAAAAAATTCAAATTGAAACCGATCTAAAATAAGACATAATAGAAATCAAACTAAATGAAACCGACATAATCGATTTGGTTTACATTTATTTTGTTCGGTTGGGTTATTTTTATCGTTTAAACTGGCCCACAATTGGATTGTAGTTTGATTATATTAAAAAAATATAATTTCTATATGCAATTTTTTGTATTTCAAAAATGACCCAAAGTTGGACTAGTTGTTAAATTATCAAAGTTAAGCTTCAAAATCGATATATAAAATTGTTGTTTCTAAAATAGTGCTAATTAACATTTAGACCCTGAATTTTATATCATCTTAGGGTTTAATTCCTGACATTTCCTACAGAAAAGTTTGAAACCTATATTTTTATGTACTCTCCTTTTCAACATATGTTGGTTGTTGTCCTTGTACTCATGTTCATGATATAATGAGAAAAAAATAGGGTTTAAACTTTCCATTGGATATGTCAGGACTTAAATTTAAAGATGGTATAAATTCATAGTCTAAATGCAAATTCTCTTCAAAATATACACATTTTTATCATATAATATGCCTATAATTGAAGGTATTACATAGATGCATAAGTCTGATTCGGTTTTCGGTTTTGAATGGTAGGCAAACTCCAAAACCGAAACCGGATAAGAAATTTAGGTTGTGTTTGGTAGGAAGGATGAAAAAGTGGAGAAAAGGAAAAACCAAAGAGATACAATATTCATCCATATGGAAAGGAAAGACTATTTCATTCCTTTGTGTTTGGTAGGATGGAAGAAAAATGGAAGTGATACACTTTCCTTTGTTTGGTATGGAAAGAAAAAGGGGGAATGATGAAAAATAAAAATATAGACTTACCAATTATATCCTCAACTAACAATATTTATTATCATTTGACTTTATTGAACTATTTTAAAATAATATAATTCTTATAGGAAAAATTTATGAAATGTCCAAAAATTGTAAAAGTTTTATGTAAAACCCACCGTAAAATAACATTTCATCGCGTGTCCAGAATTAGCGAAAAATATATAAAAGGGTTCTGAATAACCTTTTTGCCCTTCTAATTTATTGAAAATACCCCCGAATCCTACCCTTCAAAAAAAGTTTCGATACTTCCTCTTCTTCCATGTGCCGCTCAGTTTCGAATCTAGGTTTTCTTCTCCAAAATCTTCAAACCTTTCTCCAAAAACTCGTCGAAAAATTTTGGAAAGGCCGACAAACAGTAAAACTGTTAAAATGGAGGTCCAAACATTATTTTTTTGTTATTCTAAAATTTTAAAAGGCCGACAAACGGTGGGGTTGTTTATCTTAGGCTTCTCGGAAATACGCTCATTTTGCGATAAACCTGTAAAACCCCTAAATTTCTACTATATTTTTTTAATTTGTACTGACTATATTTTTATTTTGTATTTATACGTCGCGTAGTTGCATTATACGTCGTGCGCAAAATTTCGTTTTCCTAATTGCTCGACGAGTGCGAATATGTGCGAGCGTACATATTTTTAGAAAAACGTCTTCTATTTCAAAATAATAGATATAATAATTATTTTGCTATCATTTCTAAGTTTGTTATTTTTACTTCATTTCTAAAAGTTATTGATAATAAATAATATTTTTGTATACTAGAAAGGAATAATTATGTAAAAAAATATTTGTGCATATTTTATAATTATTTAATAGTTATTTATAAATAAATAATGTAATTTTTGAAATTATTATTATATGCATCTTTAGAAAATATATTTTTAATTTTTGTGGCAATTTAAATCTTTGATTAGATTTTATGGATTTGATTTAAATGGTATAAATCTAAAGATAGAAATTATATGAAGATTAGATTATCTATATTTAAATTAGAATTTAATTTGAATTTATATTTAATTTTATTAATTTAAATTTAATAATTGAATTATCTAAATTGGGTTTAAATATTCCTAATCATTATCCAACTGGGAATTCCCACATCCTATAAATAGGTAGGTACTCTTCCATAAATTCCACAAGCCATAATTATTCCATAAATATTTCTACCACAAACGTGCGTGCATCGTGTCCGTGTTCCCCGTCCAATTCTTATTCCATTATTTTTACATATACATTATTCTCTCTCGTGTCGACAACCCCGACACAATACAAATCCTCAATTTCCTAATCTCCAAATCCCAAGTTCCTAAACCCTAACCCTAATCCTAACCCCCTGCCTCCACCACCATCGTCGGAATGCCGCGACCACAGCCCGACCCTCGACTACATCGCACCCTCCTCGCCAAACTCCTGTACCACCATCGGCCAACTCCGGCCTACCAACGGCCAACCACCGTCACCACAGCCACCTCTACCCTCTGCCAATCCCAGCACCATCTCCACCATGCTCACCCCGAGCACAGCCTGGCCGCCACCATCATCCCCCGAACTTCGGCCATCCACATAGCCCGTCCCTTCTCCCTATTCCTCCACCAGCACAACTCCTACCCACCGTTCCGTCGGCCGCACCTATTACCACCGGCCAAACCCCACAACCACCACCTCATCCTCCTCTCTCAGCACCAACACCGGCGCACCACCGACCAACCCAAACGCCACCGCGGCCACTGCCGCGGCAGCCCACGCTCGCCACCACCATCCAAAAAAAGAAAGAAAAATAACTTTAACCCTAATCCTAGACTAACCTCGTCGGACCGCCACCGCCGGCGTAAGCGCCCGCCTCCACAATCGACCACTAGCCACAGCCACCACGCCTTCGCTTTGACCCAACGACTGCCGTCGAGCTCCCCATCCCGTACGTCGCCATCCGCCGTCTCCCGACCCCGGCGTCTTTCCGAGCGAGTGTCCCTCCGCCGAGCCGCCCGGCCGCCTCCTCCTGGCCGCGGTTAACCGCTCTATGCCGCCCACCTCCAGCTTCCCTCACCCCTGCCGACCGATCGGAGCCGTCTGCCGCCGCTCTCCCGCTCCCTCTCTCCCGATCGTCTCCCCGAGCCTTGATCTCTCCGCTCACTCACTCCCTCTCTCCTCTCAGTTTTTCCCTAAATATTCCTAATCTCTCCCTCTGCTCCTCTATTAGGAGTCTTTAACTTCTTTTCTTTTTGTTACTGATGTTTCTCTTTCTTCGAGTCAAGAGAAGAGTGTTGTGTTTTTTTTTGTTTTTTTTACTATTTAATGTTAAGTGATATAGTTTTATATACTATTATTATGAGGATTATTAATATTATGATTATTGATTATTATTATTATTATTGTTTTTGTTATATTGTATTATTATTGCTAACATCATACTTAATATTTTTGTTATTACTATTATTATTATTTTTTTTAAATGTAAGTTCTAGAGATTTTTGTAATTATTATTAATAATGGAAATCGGTATTTTATCATGATCAACCAATCCTTTCATTTTTTTTTTGTAAAATATATAAATATTATTGTTGACTTAGCCTACATAACTGTGGCTTTAAAACCCTTAGCAAATTTCTATATTATTGATAATTATATAGTGTATTTTTTTGACCAAAAGAATATAGTTCCTAATATTAAACTAATTTCTTAATTGCTTTTAAAATAATTATCTACATTATTATTTTTACTAATAAAATATAGTTTCTACCTATAAATCCTATTTTTACAACTTAAGAGTTTTTTTTTTACTTTAAGTATGAATATTTTTGACTCATGGAAAAACTAGTTTTAAGTTTCATAAAATAAATTCAAAATTTTATAGATATTATTTATCCAAATTCTATCGATCATTCTCATGTCCATGACCCAGCCTATCTTTCATGTTTCTTTACTACCTTATGTCCACCCTAACTAAATTGACCCTTCTGGACCCAATGGAACCATCTGTACCGCCAACAGAGATCCCCTTGCATAGTTGTTTTCACCGAAGTCGCAGTTCGTGCCACATTGATCATTACAGTACACCAGGCGTCCTAACAGGCAAGACACCTTGCCATTTGTTGTTTATTTATTTTAGCTCATATTTAATGCATTATTTATTTTCCTTATGCAAAATAAACTGTGATACATGGCATAACCTGTTAGAACTTAATGTTCAGTTATATTTCCTGCTATGTATTATTTTACACATTAAACCTAGATTTAAGGGACCACCTTGTGTGTTGCATTCTTTGGCCTTGACACGTTGTACCACAAAGTTGTGTGTCGCATGTAGAACACGGACATGCGCGACTGACTGGCCACCGGTACGTATAAGCCGTGCGATAGGAATAGCCGCTAATAGAGGTTGTATGCTTAGTTTGACTTAGCGGTTATAGAGGTTCTCTGTTGTGGATACAACAAAATAGGCATTGGATGGGAAGAACAGTTCCTTAATATATGGGTCATATATGCACTGTCCTGATAGCCGGTTATCTCCAGTGGGAGGTACGGTCCTGATAGCCGGTTATCTCCAGTGGGAGGTACGGTCCTGATTGTCGGTTATCTCCAGTGGGAGATACGGTCCTGATTCCTGATATTCCTGATCCGGCCTATGCGTCAAAGGTTTGTTCTTTATTGCATATTCACTATAGTACGATTAGGTACCCTATTGCATGCATCCCTTATTTATTTGAGCAATATTTATTCAGTTTATATGACATGATATTATATGTCTTATTACGTCCCTCTGAGGACCTGGTTATCTCGCCAGGTGTGTGCTCTTGTCTTTCGCAGGTGTTCTAGCTTTAGCCGTGATTATCGCTATTTCTTCGAGGATGATTGTACTTGGATCGTCTTCGCTTCGCCCGCCAAAAATCATTTCGCTTCTCATGTATTTTCCTTTACTTGTTGGTAGTGGATTTGTCTCCGCCCAACATATTGTATCAAGATAATTCATTATCATTATATATATTTTATTCTTACATTTTTTGGATGAGATTAGTTAGTTGTGGTTTACTGCATTTTAGAGCTTATGTATCCATACGAGGCCTATGTACTTCGTATGAATACAACTGGCATGTCTACGTTCGTAGTCCTACGTATTTTGGGACTGGGGCGTTACATATTTTTGTGGTGGCCCATGCAGGTCAAGATAAATTGTTTGGTTACTTTACCGTACCAAGCAAGCCTGCGAATAGGATTTGAAGTCTAGGATCTCATCCACATACTTGACCTTTTTTTCTCGATTCCATATTCGACCGACTCATCGATTGCATCTTGCTTGATTCCTTCTATCATTATTCTTATCTTCCCTTCGTGCTTGCTAGAGATTGACCCTACTAGTTAGATGTCCCAAACACCCTTAGCTTAATTCTTTAAGTTGGGTAGAATACCCCACGACCTGACACACCCTTGACCATTAAGGGAATACAAATAGGATTATCTAGACTATAGGGACTAGAGGGATTTAATCCATTTGGTCAACCAAGACTTGGCAATAAACCGTAGACTGATCGTATAGGAATAAACAAGACTTAGATTTTTATGGCACTTAGACTATTCATATTGGTTCTTTATTTCAATCTTAATCTCACGTGCCTATATTTTTACTATCTAAACTAATGATGCTAATGTAGCCTAGTTTTTGCAAGCTTATTCCTTTATCGAGCTTGTTCAAGACATATGTTATTTGGGTCGCTCCAACTAACATATTGTCTAATCAGAACTGGTGCATGATGGTCTGATCAACCGAGTGCACTTTGGTTCACTTTTATCTATCGTTCTACGTGGATGGGGACATAGCTAAACTTGTCCTCTAGAGTCCCATCCGTCGTTGCCTTGGCAACTCCTTTTGAATTATTCGGTCGCCTTTGAACCAAGTATTTGTATTCGATAACGCCTCCTTCGATCTCTATATTGCTTTCGCCTTCACCTATTTTAGAAGAACGAAGGCGTTATACTAGAACTTCTTCTAGCCTCCCTATCGATTATGTCCATTACCACTCAATGTTGCTATATCTTCATCTTAAACTACTCGTCCTTTTCTTGGCCCTATATTCGCTATCATGAACCTTATAAATCACTTAATTTAGGCATGAACCTAATCGATCTCTTATTCGTGCCTTAACCTGCTCTCAAGAACCCATATCTACTAGGTCACTAACTTATTTTGATACCATATCATTCCTTATTGCATTATACTCTTGATGTAAACTTTAAACCCTTAATCTTCTACTCGTGCCTTAACTCGCGACCCTCATAACCATACCCGTGTTAAATTCCACGATTTAGATCACGATTTCTTACGACATAATTTTGTTGAAACATTATCATTGTTTGTTCCTCATTGATACCCCTTTGTGTCTTCTCAATCCCCTACTAATTCTTAATTTCGATGACGAAATTCTTTTAAATTGGGTAGGATGTAAAACCCCTAAATTACTACTATATTTTTTTAATTTGTACTAATTATATTTTTATTTTGTATTTATACGTCGCGTAGTTGCATTATACGTTGTGCGCAAAATTTTGTTTTCCTAATTGCTCGACGAGTGCAAATATGTGCGAGCGTACATATTTTTAGAAAAAACGTCTTCTATTTCAAAATAATAGATATAATAATTATTTTGCTATCATTTCTAAGTTTGTTATTTTTACTTCATTTCTAAAAGTTATTGATAATAAATAATATTTTTGTATACTAGAAAGGCATAATTATGTAAAAGAAATATTTGTGCATATTTCATAATTATTTAATAGTTATTTATAAATAAATAATGTAATTTTTGAAATTATTATTATATTTATTTTTAGAAAATATATTTTTAATTTTTGTGGCAATTTAAATCTTTGATTAGATTTTATGGATTTGATTTAAATAGTGTAAAACTAAAGATAGAATTTATATGGAGATTAGATTATCTATATTTAAATTGGAATTTAATTTGAATTTATACTTAATTTTATTGATTTAAATTTAATAATTGAATTATCTAAATTGGGTTTAAATATTCCTAATCATTATCCAACTAGGAATTCCCACATCCTATAAATAGGCAGGTACTCCTCCATAAATTCCATAAGCCATAATTATTCCACAAATATTTCTACCACAAATGTGCGTGCATCGTCCATGTTTCCCGTCCTATTATTATTCTATTATTTTTACATATACATTATTCTCTCTCGTGTCGACAACCCCGACACAATATAAATCCTCAATTTTCTAATCTCCAAATCTCTCGTTGGTCCAACCAACTAAAAGAACTTCTGGATCATAAAAATTTTGATTGAACAATCAAAACCCTAAATTAAATTAGATCTTACGATCTAGGGTTCCTAAACAACAACAAAAATTAAATCTAAATCTTCAATCTCATAAATCAAACAAGGAGGCTCTGATACCACTTGTTAGAAATTTTATTGTACCATGTCGATTCCTTTGACACCCAAACATAGAAAAATAATGACTTTCCTTTTCCAACCCCATGATTCCGCGGACCAAACTGGACCTTTAGGGTTAAAGAAAGTAAATGTTTCACGATTCCAAACGAGATTGGATGAACGCAAATGGTGTGTGTTCGAGTGATTTATGGTAACTCTGGTAAGAATTGACAGAGGAGTAATTAGCTGGAATGGCTCCTGGCTATAGTGGCACTAACTATAAGGCAAACCCTAACCCTAATCCTAACCCCCTGCCTCTACCACCATCGTTGGAATGCCGCGACCACAGCCCGACCTTCGACTACGCCGTACCCTCCTCGCCAAACTCCTGCACCACCATCGGCCAACTCCGGCCTACCAAGGGCCAACCACCGTCACCACAGCCACCTCCACCCTCTGCCAATCCTAGCACCATCTCCACCATGCTCACCCCGAGCACAGTCCGGCCACCACCATCACCCTCCGAACTTCGGCCATCCACACAGCCCGCCCCTTCTCCCTATTCCTCCACCAGCATAACTCCTACCCACCGTTCCGTCTCCCGTACCTACTACCACCGGCCAAACCCCACAACCACCACCTCATCCTCCTCTCTCAGCACCAACAGCGGCGTACCATCGACCAACCCAACCGCCACCACGGCCACTGCCGCGGCAGCCCACGCCCGCCACCACCATCCAAAAAAAAGAATTTAAACCCTAACCCTAGACTAACCTCGTCGGACCGCCGCCGCCGGCGTAAGCGCCCGCCTCCGCAATCGACCACTAGCCACAGCCACCACGCCTTCGCTTTGTCCCAGTGACTGCCGTCGAGCTCCCCATTCCGTACGTCTCCATCCGCCGTCTCCCGACCCCGGCGTCTTCCCGAGCGAGTGTCCCTCCACCGAGCCGGCCTGCCGCCTCCTCCTGGCCGCGGTTAACCGCTCTGCGCCGCTCACTCCGGCTTCCCTCACCCCTGCCGACCGATCGGAGCCGTCTGCCGCCGCTCTCCCGCTCCCTCTCTCCCGATCGTCTCCCCGAGCCTCGATCTCTCTGCTCACTCACTCCCTCTCTCCTCAGTTTTTCCCTAAATATTCCTAATCTCTCTCTCTCTCTGCTCCTCTATTAGGAGTCTTTGACTTCTTTTATTTTTGTTACTGATGTTTCTCTTTCTTCGAGTCAAGAGAAGAGTGTTGTGTTTTTTTGGTTTATTTTTTTTAATTTAATGTTAAGTGATATAGTTTTATATATTATTATTATGAGGATTATTAATATTATGATTATTGATTATTATTAGTATTTTTGTTTTTGTTATATTGTATTATTACTGCTAACATCATACTTAATATTTTTGTTATTACTATTATTATTCTTCTTAAAATGTAAGTTCTAGAGATTTTTGTAATTATTATTAATAATAGAAATCGGTATTTTATCATGACCAACCAATCCTTTCATTTTTTTTTGTAAAATATATAAATATTATTGTTGACTTAGCCTACATAACTGTGGCTTTAAAACCCTCAGCAAATTTCTATATTATAGATAATTATATAGTCTATTTTTTTTTACCAAAAGAATATAGTTCCTAATATTAAACTAATTTCTTAATTACTTTTAAAATAATTATCTACATTATTATTTTTACTAATAAAATATAGTTTCTACCTATAAATCCTATTTTTACAACTTAAGAGTTTTTTTACTTTGAGTATGAATATTTTTGACTCATGGAAAAACTAGTTTTAAGTTTCATAAAATAAATTCAAAATTTTATAGATATTATTTATCCAAATTCTATCGATCATTCTCATGTCCATGACCCAGCCTATCTTTCCTGTTTCTTTACTACCTTATGTCCACCCTAACTAAATTGACCCTTCTGGACCCAATGGAACCATCCTTACTGCCAAAAGAGGTCCCCTTGCATAGTTGTTGCACCGAAGTCGCAGTTCGTGCCACATTGATCATTACAGTACACCAGTCGTCCTACCAAGCAAGACACCTTACCATTTGCTGTTTATTTATTTTAGCTCATATTTCATGCATTATTATTTTCCTTATGCAAAATAAACTGTGATACATGGCATAACCTATTAGAACTCACTGTTCAGTTATATTTCTTGCTATGTATTATTTTACACATTAAACCTAGATTTAAGGGACCACCTTGTGTGTTGCATTCATTGGCCTTGACACGTTGTACCATGAAGTTGTGTGTCGCATGTAGAATACGGACATGTGCGACTGGCTGGCCACCGATACGTATAAGCCGTGCGATAGGAATAGCCGTTAATAGAGGTTGCATGCTTAGTTTGACTTAGCGGTTATAGAGGTTCTCTGTTGTGGATACAACATAATAGGCATTGGGTGGCAAGAACAGTTCCTTAATGTATGGGTCATATATGTACTGTCCTGATAGCCGGTTATCTCCAATGGAAGGTACTGTCCTGATAGCCGGTTATCTCCAGTGGAAGGTACGGTCCTGATTGCCGGTTATCTCCAGTAGGAGATACGGTCCTGATTCCTGATATGCCTGATCCGGCCCATGCGTCAAAGGTTTGTTTTTTATTGCATATTCACTATAGTACGATTATGTACCCTATTGCATGCATCCCTTATTTATTTGAGCAATATTTATTCAGTTTATATGGCATGATATTATATGTCTTATTACGTCCCTCTGAGGACCTGGTTATCTTTCCAGGTGTGTGCTCTTGTCTTTCGCAGGTGTTCTAGCTTTAGCCGTGATTATCGCTATTTCTTTGAGGATGATTGCACTTGGATCGTCTTCGCTTCGCCCGCCAAAAATTATTTCGCTTCTCATGTATTTTCCTTTACTTGTTGGTAGTGTATTTGTCTTCGTCCAACATATTGTATCAAGATAATTCATTATCATTATATATATTTTATTCTTACATTTTTTGGATGAGATTAGTTAGTTGTGGTTTATTGCATTTTAGAGCTTATGTATCCATACGAGGCCTATGTACTTCGTATGAATATAGCTGGCATGTCTACGTTCCTAGTCCTACGTATTTTGGGACTGGGGCGTTACAAAACCGGGCCTCATTTCGACCTCCCAGTCAAAAGTTATAGCCCTCCAAAGTTTTAACTGGCCATAAAATACAGGAAGATGACCATTCTTCATGGTAATATCACGGACAATGGCAATTATCCGTGTTAATACCACGGAGAATGTCCATTCTCCTTATTAAAATACAGGAGAATAACCATTCTCCATGTTAAAATGACGGAGAATGATCATTCTCCTGTATTTTAACACGGAGAATGGCCATTCTCCATGGTTTTAACACGGAGAATGGTCATTCTCCGTATTAGAAATCACGGAGAATGACCATTCTCCATTCTTAAAATCACAGAGAATAACCATTTCCCGTGTTAAAATCACGGATAATGGTTGTTAAAATCACGGAGAATCAATTCTCCGTGTTAAAATGACGGAGAATGGCCATTCTCCGTCATTTTAACATGAAGAATGGTCATTCTCCGTGTTAAAACCATGGAGAATTGTCATTCTTCGTGTTAAAATGACGGAGAATGGTCATTTGTCACGACCCGCACCTGCTGTAAGGGTACGTGTGCGTAACAACGCCCAGCCCACACCGTAAAAACGGCGTGGAATGCTGTAGGTTTTCTACTCTAACAACAGTTTATATATAATATCAAAACCTGTCAAGAATATGGCCAACTCTGAACGGAGGACAAGCAATAATAATATATGAGTGCTCAATCACAACTCTAAGATGATAAAGTAAAGACTGAAAGATAAAGACAACATGACGATAAAATATAACCTGTCAAGTCCAAACAGAAATAATATACAAGTCCAAGTCCAAGTCCAAGTCTCTAATACAATCCAAAATAATAACAGTCTCAAAAGTAACTGGAGACAAGGTCCAGTACAAAAGATCTGCTCTAACTAAGCAATAGGTAAAGTCTCGTCAGGCGGAGCTAAGCCCTGCTGGACCAAGGTCTCCAAGTCTAAGCCCACTACGTCATCCGGACCGTAGTAGGTACTGCAATCCCCCTCATCAGCATCTATAATATTTTGTCAACATATCCAGTCAAGATGGAACGAGTACATATATCTCATAACAGATCTCAAGATAGAATAAAAGCTATAAGACTGTAAATAGAACATATACAACGAAATCATGGAGTGTACATGTATTTATCATGGCATGGTAAGCTGTAGAACTAGAGCTAGAACAGAAAAGTAGAACTGAATCATGGTATGTACACAAATCAAGGTAAGCCATATATCTAATGTGTGTGAATAGTAGTTTCAACTTGTGATCGACTTGGGTACCTGTCAAGAACTGGCCTGGCTAGTCATAAGTGCGGTATATGACTAACACTGTTCGAGAATGCGAGATGGATCTGATCACAGGCATACGCTACTACTCCCCCTACCCCAACTGGTAGAATGGATCCAAACAGGACACGTCACTGCACGGGATTCTATGAGAAGGGAGCTAATCTTCTCTAGAATCGGTGACCATATATTGAGCAAGAGCTACAAGGGAGCTTGCACAATACATCCCAACCTAAGAAGGAGAAACATCTCTCGTCGGGATCCAGGAATACCAATCCATGAGAACCATGTGTCAGGAATAAGCATATCTACACTAAGTACATGAATCATGACAGTTATCATAAATTGGGAATAAGTTATCAGAGAATGTACTCGCCTGTAATATGATATGATATGTCAACTGGACCCAATGCAGCGTCTCGAGGACCTATAGAGAACAAGTCGTATCAATACTATATTTAGGAAGAAAAATCAAATCAAAATAAATCCTATTAAGTCATTCTAGGTCAAGACACGTCTAGTTAGGTCAAGCTTGGTCATAGGAGGACATTGGAAGTCAACCCGTATCAAACTAGGTCAAAAGTTGACTTACAGTTGACTTTTGGTCAACGGGTCAACTCTGGTCAACTCTAGGTCAACCCTAGGTCAATCCTAGGTCGATGGTAACTAACAGTTGACTTTTGGTCAACCGTTCAAGTCTAATAGAATTTGGGACTAAATTGGGTAAAGTGTTGACCCATAGTTGACTTTTGGTCTAAAACGTCAACCGTGGTCAACCAAGGTCAAGACTAGGTCTAGGCGACTATTTCTAATCATTACCAACCCTTAAAACCCATATCCGAGTCCATCTTGGACTCGAAACCTGTATCTTGGCCGTAGGCCAATATCCTAATTTACCCTTTACAAAGGTAAATTCTAACCTAGGCAAATACCAAGTTAGCCTACCAACGCTTGGTATTTCGACCCGTGCTTCCTAGGGTAGTATGATACTAGCCTATACATTCGTTACCTACCAAGATTCCTAGGTAGAGTGGACGTCTAGTCCATCTTACGGCCTATTGCCGATATCTTGAATATCTCAAGATACGCAATGGTACGGTACGATACCGTCGCCCTAAAACCCCGATTTCAACTCGGGAGCCTACCTGCAAAGTCTAATTTATATAACCTAGGTCTCCCCCAAGTTTCAACGCGTTCCGACACTCGGGGCTCAATTTCACCCTCTAACTCGATCTCCTCTAAATTCTATTTCTTATACTTCTACTTCTCATTCCTCTTCTAATTCTTACTCTTCTAATTCTTCTCCTTTTAACTCTTCTTCCTTCTCCTAATTCTAATTCTTCTTATTCTGTTCCTTCTTCCTATTCTTTCTTTCTCCTAATTTCCCTTCCTCTCATTCTTCTTATTCTAATTCTCTTCCTCTCTAATTCTCTTCTAACTCTTCTTCTAATCTTCTCCTTAATACATCTATCTAACTATCTAATTATCTATCTATATATATATATATATAAACATATATATATATATATATATATATATATATATATATATATATATATATATATATATAAACATATATATATATATATATATATATATATATATATATATATATATAAAGGAGAAAAAAAAAAGAAAAAAAAATATATATATATATGTATATATATATATATATATATATATATATATATATATATATATATATATATATATATATATGTATATATATATATACCTATAGGGGGTTAAATAGGGGGTTAAAGGGGGCATTGGAGCACTGCTGCTGCTGCTACTCCTGCATTTGCTGCTGCAGCTGCTCTTCCATTGCTGCTGCTGCTACTGCAGTAGCTGCTGCTATTGCAGTGCTATCTGCTGCTGCTGGTGCTCTTATTCTTCTTCTCCTTCTACTCCTAATTCTTCTACTTCTCCTACTATATATATATATATATATATATATATATATATATATATATATATATATATATATATATATATATATATATATATATATATCCATGTATCTAACTATCTATCTATATATTTATATATATAGACACACAAACACACTCATATATATATATATATATATATATATATATATATATATATATATATATATATAAATTCATACCCACACACATGTAAATACATATATAGACACACACACACACACACACACACACACACACACACACACACACACACATATATATATATATATATATATATATATATATATATATATACATACACACACACACACATATAAATATATATATATAAACACATACACTCTCACACAAACACACTCACACACACACAAACACACACTCTCACCACCACTCTCATGACACACACTCTCTCACAACAACAACACCACCACTCTCTACACACACACACAAATACCTATAAATATATATATATATATATATATATATATATATATATATATATATATATATATATATATATATATATATATATATATATATTCCACTCTAATAAAGGAAAACCCCAATTAAAATCCTTAAACTAGATTTCTAGGGAAACCTACAAATTCTATGGGCAAAATATAGAGAATCATCTTCTCTACATTTATTGTGAAGGAGTAAATGCAAAAGGAAAATTAATGGAAAATTTATGGCATACCTAGAATAGCTTGCTTGAGGAAGAAGAAGAACTCCAAAAAGAAAAGAATGAAATGGAGAGAGGGAGATTTCTTAGGAGTGAAGAAAGAGAGGGGGAGGTGGTCCATCTATGGCCGGCCAAGGGGGGGTTTATTAGGTTTGGGTGGAGATCCAATAAGCCTCCAAACCCATTAGACTTAGTTTGGTTCGGTTTGAATTCGGTTTGGTTTGGTTTATTTTGGTTTAATTATAATTAACGAATTAAGCCTCTTAAATGACTAATTAAGTCATGGAAGTAGGGTTTATGGTTTCTAGCCTAGTTAGGATGGCATGTGGGCCAAGCCCAGCTAGTATGTGGGTCCCACTAGTGTCCAGGCTACCCGGGTCTCCAACTTAAGTCCAAATTGGATAAAATTCAAACTAAACCAAACAAATCCCTAAAAATCATATAAAATCAAATAAAATTCCCAAAAATTATAAAACTTGGAAAATGACAAAAATACCTCTAGTTCAAAAACTGGAGGTGACAAATCTACCCTCCTTAAAAAAATTTCGTCCTCGAAATTGAATGAGAACAAACACAGCAACATGAATTGAACAAGGAAGGAAAAGAAAGAATTTACCTCAAGGCTCGAAAAGATATGGGAATCGCTCCCGCATGTCATCCTCCCTCTCCAGGTGAGACTCACCTGGAGAGTGGTGTCTCCATGCAACGCGAACCAAGGGAATGACCTGGTTCCGGAGCACCTTCTCTCTTCGGTCCAAAATCTCAACCGGCTTCTCTGGATAGCTGAGTGTCGGTCCCACTTCGATCTCGGAGTGGTCCAAGACGTGACTGGGATCTTCCATGTACCGTCTCAGCTGCGACACGTGGAACACGTTGTGCACTCCCTCTAGTGTGGGCGGTAACTCCAGTCGGTAAGCCACTGCACCGACCCTGCCCAAGATACGGAATGGTCCGATGTATCGTGGACTAAGCTTCCCGCGGCCACCAAAACGAATCGTGCCACGCGTCGGAGAAATCTGCAGGAACACAAGATCATCAACCTAGAACAAAACACAAGACTTAGAGCTTGATCTAAAACAATCACAATCAGACTCAAATACTAGAAAAATCTAAATTATACCTCAAACTCCAACGGCCTCCGGTGGCTATCGGCCCAATGTCGCTGCCTATCCTGCGCCACCCGAAGTCTATCTCTGATAACCCTGACCTTCTCTGCAGCATCCACTACCATCTCAGGGCCAAGCAAAACCCTCTCGCCGACATCATCCCAAGACAAGGGAGTACGGCACCTCCGTCCGTATAGAGCCTCGAAAGGTGACATCTCTATACTGGCTTGGTAGTTGTTATTGTAAGCAAACTCTACCAAGTGAAGGTGGTCCTCCCAAGATCCCCTGAAGTCCAAGACACAGGTATGCAATATATCCTTGAGGGTCTAAATTGTCCTCTCCGACTGCCCGTCTGTCTGGGGGTGGTATGCGGTACTGAACTTGAGCGATGTGCCCAAGCTAAGCTGCAAACTCCTCCAGAAGTGGGAAGTGAATCGGCTGTCCCGATCCGAGACTATACTCACTAGAACCCCATGCAATCGGACTATCTGCCGCACGTACATCTCGGCCAACCTCTCCGTAGACAAACTACCTTGAAAGGCAAAAAGTGGGCCGATTTGGTCAATCGATCAACAATGACCCAAATCGCATCCTTACCTCCTGGAGAGCGCGAAAGCCCAGATGCAAAGTCCCTAGTGATATGCTCCCACTTCCACTCAAGAATGGGTAGTGGCTGGAGCAATCCACCGGGTCTCTGCCTTCCGGCTTTCATCTGCTGGCACACCAAGCATCTAGAAACGAACTGAGCCACCTCGCATTTCATGCCATACCACCAAACATGTTGTCTCAAGTCTCTATACATCTTGTTGGCCCAGGATGCATAGAATACTGAGAACGAGGTACCTCCTGAAGAACCTCCTCCCGAAGTCCTCCGCTCGGCACGCACAATCTGGTACCATGCCTCAATGACCCATCCCCTGCTATAGAGAACTCATCCAACAGTCCTGCCCGGACCTGCTCCCTGATGACTCTCAGAGTCTCATCCTCAAACTGAGCTGCCCTGACTCTGTCTATCAGCTCTGACTGCACCTGGAGACCCCACATCTGCGCCTCGAACCCAAGAACTATCACCTCTATGCCCAAACTCTCCAGATCTGCCAGAAGGTGACGATCCATCATCAAACACATGGCCACGGAATACCTGCTCAAAGCATCCGCGACACGTTGGCCTTCCCCGGATGGTACTGTAAGGATATATCAAAATTCTTCATCAGCTCTAACCATCGCCTCTGCCCTCATATTCAGCTCCTTCTGGGTAAACACGTACTTCAAGCTCTTGTGATCTGTATAGATCTCAACTCGCTCTTCGTACAGATAGTGTTTCCATAGCTTCAATGCAAATATGACTGCTGCCAGCTCCAGATCGTGGGTAGGATAGTTTCTCTCATGAGGACGTAACTGCCTAGATGCATAGGCAATCACCTTTCCGTGCTGCTGAAGTACACAACCCAAACCCCGTCCTGAAGCATCACTGTAGATCGTATAACCACCAGATCCAGATGGCAGCGTCAAGATAGGAGCTGTAGTCAACCTCGCCTTCAGCTCCTCGAAGGCGACCTAGCACTCTTTGGACCAAACAAACTCCTTGTCCTTCCTGGTAAGGCGGGTCATCGGCTGGGCAATCCTGGAAAAGTCCTGCACGAACCTCCGGTAATAACCTACCAGACCCAGAAAACTCCGAACCTCTGCTACTGAGCTCGGCGTAGACCAGGACTCCACTACAGAAATCTTCTTCGGATCCACTGAAATCCCCTCGCCAGAGACAACATGGCCTAGGAACTCCACGCGATCCAAGAAGAACTCGTACTTGGACAACTTCCCATACAGCTGCTCCCTTCTGAGAGTGTCCAACACAATCCTCAGGTGCTCCTCGTGCTCCTCTAGTGTCTTCGAATAGATGAGAATGTCATCAATGAAGACCACCACGAACTTGTCAAGGTACTGATGAAATACCTTGTTCATCAAGTTCATGAATACCGCCGGGGCGTTGGTCAATCCAAACGGCATGACGGTATACTCATACTGGCCATAGCGAGTCCGAAATGCAGTCTTCAGAATGTCGTCCTGCTTCACCTTCAGCTGATGGTACCCGGTACGCAAGTCAATCTTCGAGAACACCCTCACCCCCGCTCAACTGGTCGAACAAGTCATCAATCCTTGGCAAAGGATACTTGTTCTTGATGGTAAGGTTGTTGAGCGCCCTGTAATCAATGCACATACGTACCGTACCATCCTTCTTGGGGACGAAAAGAACTGGCGTGCCCCAAGGTGAAGAACTAGATCGAATAAAGCCCTTGTCCTCCAGCTCGTCGACCTATCTCTTCAGCTCCGCTAACTCACTGTTGTTGATTCTATAGACGTGCTGGGAGATAGGCTCAGTGCCCGGCACTAGGTCTATAGAAAACTCAACATCACGATCTGGCGGCATCCCAGGCAACTCCTCGGGAAAGACATTCAAGAACTCAGCAATGAGTGGATGTGGCAACACCGGCCCCGCCAACAACGCTCCACAGAATCCATCTCCTGGCTCCGCTGCACCCCTGGTGAACTCATACTTCGGCTCTCCCGACGGCCTAAACAGAATCCTGCCCCTCTGCAGTCGATGCTAGCGTGGTACATGCTCAACCAGTCCATACCGAGTACTACATCATAACTCGGAAGTGGTATTACGAGCAAACACGCACTCAGCTCCTGGCCTCTCAAAAAACTCTCCGCCTCTTGCAAACATTATTAACCAGGATGATGCCATTCCCAGTCATAATCTTGCAAGTCCTACCAAGATACTCAGCAATGATATTGTGCCTAAGAGTAAAAGAAATAGACACAAAACTGTGCGTAGCACCATAATCAAACAAGGCTAAAGCTGGAAAAGAATCGAGCAGAATAGAACCGACGACAACATCTGAAATAGGCTCCATCTCCTCGGCTGCAAGAGCAAAGGCTCTACCCTGACCACCCCTCTGCTGGCGTGCTGAACAAACTGTTGCTGCGGGGTCGGAAGTGGACCCCGCTGCTGAACTACCGGCACACTAGCTGGTGCCCTCGGAACAGGTGCCCTCTGAGCTGCTCCAGTAATACGGGGGTTCCTAGGACACCCGCATCTGATGCCAAGCGGCACCACAAAAGAGACACAAACCCAGCCTCCTCCTGCAGAACTCAAAGAGGTGACCGGGCTTCTTGCAGAAGTGGCACGGTGGATTATGCTGCCCCGGACGCTGCTGAACCCTCTGACAGATGCTATGGCCTGCACCTGCTGCTGATGATGCTGGAACGGCTGATGCTGAAGCTGAGGGCGCTTAGCAGCCCCCGCGCTGCTACTGGCCTCCGAAAACAAATCACGATCCCTCTTCGGCTTCAAGCCCCACTCTCTCTCACCTTCTGAGCCTCCGCATAGACCTCTGCATATGTCGCATAGAAGAAAGGGATCAGGATCTTGATATCCCATGTCAATCCCTCCCGGAAGCGCTCTACTCGGATCACTGGGTCGCTCACCATGTACTCGGCGTATCGGCTCAGTCGGCCGAACTCTGCCGCATACTCCTCCACAGTCATATCGCCTTGCTGCAGGTTCTAAAACTGCCGTACCAGGCCGATCTTGTCTGGGGGAAAAGAACTTCTCTCTGAACAGGGCCCGAAACTCAGCCCAAGTGTGGCCCTCTCCTGCAAGAGCCGGCTCATTCCGGAACCATGTCCGGGCAACATCTAAACTGCAAGCCAACCGCTCGACCTTCAGGTCGTCTGCCAGGCGGGAGGCCCTCACTCTGACGCGCGATATCCTCGAGCCAGTCATCAGCATATATAATGCCCTCGGTCCCCTTGAAATCCTTCGGACCCAACTTCTTGAAAGCCTGGATGTCCCCGATCTTCTACTGCTGCTGCACCTCCCTCTGTGGAGCCCCACGCTCCACCGTAGCTAGAGCAAACTGTGGGCATCCTCCATGCCCTGGCGCATGGCCTCTGTCTGCCTCATCTGAGCCTCATGCTGGGCCCGCTGGGACTCCAGCACCTGCTGAAAGAACGCGAGCATCTGCCCATGCCTGTGGGCAGAGAAGGCAACGGAAGAATGGCTCCCACCACCGGTGGAGGAGTCCCCTGCTGAGGAGGAGGAGGAAGCCCCCGACAGCTCCCGTCGTAGCCCCGGTACTGAAGGAAGAGCCCGCAATGACCCCAGGGACAGTCATCGAGAGCGCTGGAGGAGTACCCGAGGGCCCCTACGGAAATCCCATCTACAGGGAAGTGGCCGGAGCCTGTCCTCCAGAGGTAGCAGACCTCTCCGTTCCCCGTGCTCCTCACCGGAGAATGAGTCATAACCATCCTGGAGACAGATTGAAAGAAAGATATCAATGGCACAAGAAGGATTATATCAAAGGAGGACAGCTAGAAAATAGTA
This sequence comes from Iris pallida, assembly GCA_029216955.1. Classification (NCBI taxonomy): domain Eukaryota; kingdom Viridiplantae; phylum Streptophyta; class Magnoliopsida; order Asparagales; family Iridaceae; genus Iris; species Iris pallida. The sequence goes on from JANAVB010005799.1 coordinate 3,977,434, forward strand.
AATCAATATCAAGACGGTAAGCAAGATAAGCAAGGAAAGATCCTACTATGATGAGTACTCTTAGCCTACTACTCCTATATGTAACACAGGCCGTAGTAACACTCTAAGACGAGTGCCGCCACGAATCGTACTAATTACGACTTCAGGACCTGCGTGGGCCACCACTAAAAATGTGTCATGACCCACACCGCTGTAAGGGTACGTGTGCGTAACAACGCCCAGCCCACACCGTAAAAACGGCGTGGAACGCTTGTAGGTTTTCTACTCAACAACAGTTTAGATATATATCAAAACCTGTCGAGAATATGGTCAACTCCGAACAGAGGACAAGCAATGATAATATATGAGTGCTCAATCAAAACTCTAAGATGATAAAGTAAAGACTGAAAGATAAAGACAACATGACGATTAAAATAAACCTGTCAAGTCCAAACAGAAATAATATACAAGTCCAAGCCAAGTCTTAATACAATCCAAAATAATAACAGTCTCAAAAGTAACTGGAGACAAGGTCCAGTACAAAAGACCTACTCTAACTAAGCAATAGGTAAAGTCTCGTTAGGCGGAGCTAAGCCCTGCTGGACCAAGGTCTCCAAGTCTAAGCCACTACGTCATCGGAGTAGTAGGTACTGCAATCCCCCTCATCAGCATCTGTAATATTTTGTCAACATATCCAGTCAGGATGGAACGAGTACATATATCTCATAACAGATCTCAAGATAGATAAAATCTATAAGACTATAAATAGAGCATATACAATGAAATCATGGAGTGTACATATATTTATCATGGCATGGTAAGCTGTAGAACTAGAGCTAGAACGGAAAGTAGAACTGAATCATGGTATGTATACAAATAAAGGTAAGCCATATATCCAATGTGTGTGAGTAGTAGTTTAATTGTGATCGGCTTGGGTACCTGTCAAGAACTGGCCTGGCTAGTCATAGTGTTGGATATGACTAATACTGTTCGAGAATGCGGGATGGATCTGATCACAGGCATACGCTACTACTCCCCCTACCCCAATGGTAGAATGGATCCAAACAGGACACGTCACTGCACGGGATTCTATGAGAAGGGAGCTAATCTTCTCTAGAATCGGTGACCATATATTGAGCAAGAGCTACAAGAGAGCTTGCAAATACATCCCAACCTAAGAAGGAGAAACATCTCTCGTCGGGATCCAGAAATACCAATCCGTGAGAACCATGGTCAGGAATAGCATATCTACACTAAGTACATGAATCATAACAGTTATCAAAATTGGGAATAAGTTATCAGAGAATGTACTCGCCTGTAATATGATATAATATGTCAACTGGACCCAATGCAGCGTCTCGAGGACCTATAGAGAAAAAGTGTATCACTTGTTAGGAAGAAAAATCAAATAATTAAATCCTATTAAGTCATTCTAGGTCAAGACACGTCTAGTTAGGTCAACCTTGGTCATAGGAGGACATTAGAAGTCAACCCGTATCAAATAGGTCAAAAGTGACTTACAGTTGACTTTGGTCAACGGGTCAACTCTGGTCAACTCTAGGTCAACCCTAGGTCAATCCTAGGCCAAATGGTGACTAACAGTTGACTTTTGGTCAAACCGTTCAGTCTAATG
>JANAVB010005799.1:3979058-4216620 GCA_029216955.1 Iris pallida
CTTCAGGACCTGCGTGGGCCACCACTAAAATGTGTCATGACCCACACCCGCTGTAGGTACGTGTGCGTAACAACGCCCAGCCCACACCGTAAAAACGGCGTGGAACGCTGTAGGTTTTCTACTCTAACACAGTTTATATATAATATCAAAACCTGTCGAGAATATGGTCAACTCCGAACAGAGGACAAGCAATGATAATATAGTGCTCAATCACAACTCTAAGATGATAAAGTAAAGACTGAAAGATAAAGACAACATGACGATAAAATAAACCTGTCACGTCCAAACAGAAATAATACAAGTCCAGTCCAAGTCTCTAATACAATCCAAAATAATAACAGTCTCAAAAGTAACTGGAGACAAGGTCCAGTACAAAAGACCTACTCTAACTAAGTCATAGGTAAGTCTCGTTAGGCGGAGCTAAGCCCTGCTGGACCAAGGTCTCCAAGTCTAAGCCACTACGTCATCCACCGTAGTAGGTACTGCAATCCCCCTCATCGCATCTGTAATATTTTGTCAACATATCCAGTCAGGATGGAACGAGTACATATATCTCATAACAGATCTCAAGATAGAATAAAATCTATAAGACTATAAATAGAGCATATACAATGAAATCATGGAGTGTACATATATTTATCATGGCATGGTAAGCTGTAGAACTAGAGCTAGAACAGGAAAGTAGAACTGAATCATGGTATGTATACAAATAAAGGTAAGCCATATATCCAATGTGTGTGAGTAGTAGTTTCAACTTGTGATCGGCTTGGGTACCTGTCAAGAACTGGCCTGGCTAGTCATAAGTGTGGTATATGACTAATACTGTTCGAGAATGCGGGATGGATCTGATCACAGGCATACGCTACTACTCCCCCTACCCCAACTGGTAGAATGGATCCAAACAGGACACGTCACTGCACGGGATTCTATGAGAAGGGAGCTAATCTTCTCTAGAATCGGTGACCATATATTGAGCAAGAGCTACAAGAGAGCTTGCACAATACATCCCAACCTAAGAAGGAGAAACATCTCTCGTCGGGATCCAGAAATACCAATCCGTGAGAACCATGTGTCAGGAATAAGCATATCTACACTAAGTACATGAATCATAACAGTTATCATAAATTGGGAATAAGTTATCAGAGAATGTACTCGCCTGTAATATGATATAATATGTCAACTGGACCCAATGCAGCGTCTCGAGGACCTATAGAGAACAAGTCGTATCAATACTATGTTTAGGAAGAAAAATCAAATCAAATTAAATCCTATTAAGTCATTCTAGGTCAAGACACGTCTAGTTAGGTCAACCTTGGTCATAGGAGGACATTAGAAGTCAACCCGTATCAAACTAGGTCAAAAGTTGACTTACAGTTGACTTTTGGTCAACGGGTCAACTCTGGTCAACTCTAGGTCAACCCTAGGTCAATCCTAGGCCAATGGTGACTAACAGTTGACTTTTGGTCAACCGTTCAAGTCTAATGGAATTTGGGACTAAATTGGGTAAAGTGTTGACCCATAGTTGACTTTTGGTCTAAAAAGTCAACCGTGGTCAACCAAGGTCAAGACTAGGTCTAGGCGACTATTTCTAATCATTACCAACCCTTACAACCCATATCCGAGTCCATCTTGGACTCCGAAACCCGTATCTTGGCCGTAGGCCAATATCCTAATTTACCCTTTACAAAGGTAAATTCTAACCTAGGCAAATACCAAGTTAGCCTACCTACGCTTGGTATTTCGATCCGTGCTTCCTAGGGTAGTATGATACTAGCCTATACATTCGTTACCTACCAAGATTCCTAGGTAGAGTGGACGTCCAGTCCATCTTACGGCCTATTGCCGATATCTTGAATATCTCAAGATACGCAATGGTACGGTGCGATACCGTCGCCCTAAAACCCCGATTTCAACTCGGGAGCCTACCCACAAAGTCTAATTTATATAACCTAGGTCTCCCCCAAGTTTCAACGCGTTCCGACACTCGGGGCTCAATTTCACCCTCTAACTCGATCTCCTCTAAATTCTATTTCCTATACTTCTACTTCTCATTCCTCTTCTAATTCTTACTCTTCTAATTCTTCTCCTTTTAACTCTTCTTCCTTCTCCTAATTCTAATTCTTCTTATTCTTTTCCTTCTTCCTATTCTTTCTTTCTCCTAATTTTCCTTCCTCTCATTCTTCTTATTCTAATTCTCTTCCTCTCTAATTCTCTTCTAACTCTTCTTCTAATCTTCTCCTTAATACATCTATCTATATGTGTTTATATATATATATATATATATACATCTCCTTATATATATATATATGTATATATATATATATATATATATATATATATATATATATATATATATATATATATATATATATATATAAGGAGATGTATATATATATATATATATATATATATATATATATATATATATATATATATATATCCTTAAAAAATATATATATATATATATCTCCTTATATATATATATATATATATATATATATATATATATATATATATATATATATATATATATATATATATATAAAGGAGATATATATATATATATATATTTTTTAAGGATATATATATATATATATATATATATATATATATATATATATATATATATATATATATATATATATATATATATCCTTAAAAAAAATATATATATATATATCTCCTTATATATATGATATATATATATATATTTTTTTTAAGGATATATATATATATATATATATATATATATATATATATATATATATATATATATATATATATATATATATATATATACTTATAGGGGGGTTAAATAGGGGGTTAAAGGGGGCATTGGAGCACTGCTGCTGCTACTCCTGCATTTGCTGCTGCTGCAGCTGCTCTTCCATTGCTGCTGCTGCTATTGCAGTAGCTGCTGCTACTGCAGTGCTATCTGCTGCTGCTGGTGCTCTTATTCTTCTTCTCCTTCTACTCCTAATTCTTCTACTTCTCCTACTCTCTCTCTCTCTCTCTCTCTCTCTCTCTCTCTCTATATATATATATATATATATATATATATATATATATATATATATATGTATCTAACTATCTATCTATATATTTATATATATAGACACACAAACACACTCATATATATATATAAATTCATACCCACACACATATAAATACATATATAGACACACACACACATATTTATATATATATATACATACACACACACACACATATAAATATATATATAAACACATACACACACTCTCACACAAACACACTCACACACACACAAACACACACTCTCACCACCACTCTCATGACACACACTCTCTCACAACACCACCACCACTCTCTACACACACACACACACACAAATACCTATAAATATATATATATATATATATATATATATATATATATATATATATATATATATATATATATATATATATATATATATATTCCACTCTAATAAAGGAAAACCCCAATTAAAATCCTTAAACTAGATTTCTAGGGAAACCTACAAATTCTATGGGCAAAATGTAGAGAATCATCTTCTCTACATTTATTGTGAAGGAGTAAATGCAAAAGGGAAATTAATGGAGAATTTATGGCATACCTAGAATAGCATGCTTGAGGAAGAAGAACTCCAAAAAGAAAAGAATGAAATGGAGAGAGGGAGATTTCTTAGGAGTGAAGAAAGAGAGGGGGAGGTGGTCCATCTATGGCCGGCCAAGGGGGGGTTTATTGGGTTTGGGTGGAGATCCAATAAGCCTCCAAACCCATTAGACTTAGTTTGGTTCGGTTTGAATTCGGTTTAGTTCGGTTTGTTTTGGTTTAATTCTAATTAACTAATTAAGCCTCTTAAATGACTAAGTAAGCCATGGAAGTAGGATTTATGGTTTCTAGCCTAGTTAGGATGGCATGTGGGCCAAGTCCAGCTAGTATGTGGGTCCCACTAGTGTCCAGGCTACCCGGGTCTCCAACTTAAGTCCAAATTGGATAAAATTCAAACTAAACCAAACAAATCCCTAAAAATCATATAAAATCAAATAAAATTTCCAAAAATTATAAAACTTGGAAAATGACAAAAATACCCCTAGTTCGAAAACTGGGGGTGACATCATTCTCCATGATTTTAAGAATGGAGAATGGCATTTCTCCGTGGTTTTAATACGGAGAATGATCATTCTCCGTATTAGAAATCACGGAGGATGGCTTCTCCGTTCTTAAAATCACGGAGAATGACCATTCCCCGTGTTAAAATCACGGAGAATTGCCATTCTCCGTGTTAAAATCACGGAGAATGATGGAGAACAGTTGACAGAAACCTAATTTTTTTTTTTTAGAAAAAAATTTGTCAGGAATAAAGAGTTTCGTTCTTCTTTCAAAATAATGCTAACTCTTATGGAAAAGAAGAAGATCTTTTCTCCACAATTGACCTAATCGCCGGAAAACTTCAAATCTCTCTAGGATGATGATGATGATGATGATGATGATGATGATGATGATGATGATGAACGATGATCGAAGTTCGACTGAAGAAAAGCAAGTGAACTACGAACGATCTTTGCGATCTCTGTTGAAGATGAGAGCAATGGAATTCAGATCTATCGTGAAGAAGAAGAAGAGAATCGCAATCCCAATCTGAGTTTGTGCGAAGGGATAGTTATGGTATTATCAAAATGACAATTTTGTAAATACAGAACATCTAAAGGAAATCTTGGAATATTTAACATGGAAATATATAATTCTGACCATTTCATAAAATCCATCCTGCGGGTGGATTTTTCATAAAAACTAATCCCGAAATTAGGTTTCTCAGCAATTTTCAGATTCTTATATGGTATATTTGTAAATTAATATGAGCATCCACTCTTCCTTCCACTTTTCCTTCCACATTTGGACGGATTTATTTTCTTAGGTTACGAGAGGAATCTAGTCCCTCAACTTTTCATTATGTCCATTTTTTCTTCTATACCAAACAAGCGAAAATGTATTATCTTTTCCCCTTTTCCCTCCTCTTTTTTTTCCCAATTTTTTCTAGTACCAAACACTCTTAGTATTTCAAAGCTGAATTCAAACCGGTTTTTTTTTTCCATACCGAACCGAATGTCTTATTTGGTTTGGTTCAGTTCATGATTTAATGCTGGTAACCGTAATGTTAAATTAGTCCGACGGAGCACTCAATGCTCCTCCTCCATTAAAAATCTCAAAAAATAAAAATAAATTAGATTAGGTGAAAAATACTTACAAGATTAACGGATGACGCTAGAATATAAGCTTGGAGGAGAGAGAAAGAAAAGAAAAAGAAAAATGGGGAGGAGAGAGAAAACCCAAAGGAGAGAGAGGAAACGAGAGATTATATATATGGGGTTTGGAGAAGAAGAGGAAGAAGAGAAGATAGAGAGAGAATTTGACTCCCTTTTGGCTTCAAATTGGGCTTTTTCTCACTTTCTTTAGTGAAGGATTAACGAAAGAAAATTAAAGTTGGATTCTTTTTGAGTTGAGGTGGGTTTGGTTTGCTTTTTGATCGATCGAACAGAGATGGGTTCTGATTCTTCTTTCAATTTGTGGCTTGTTTCGATCTGGGTTGCTTCTGAAAGAGGGGAAGTTGGGATCTTTCATTTTTTTGGGGATTTTGATGGTCAAATTGATGTGGGTTTCGGTTTTTTCCCCTCTCTTTTGATTCCGATGTGTGCTGGTTCTTGATCTGAGTTCCTTTAAATTTCTGCATTTTGTAGCTCATTCTGATCATTTGAGATTCTTGCTGTGGATTGTTGATGATCCGTTCTTGACGGGACTTTGATATGTATGATTGGCGTGGAACTGTTGTACTTTAGTATCCGACACGGACACGGCACCAATTGTTTTGTTTTTCAACCGGATGGACACAGTAAGAAACAACTGGGTGTCTAACTGACCCACTGAAAAAAAAACTCACGTGCTGATTTCAAATACTGATACTATTTTGTTTAAGTATATGTTTTTTTGACATTTGAGTTTGACCCTTTCTTAAATTCCAGCTTCCGCCCCTATTTCTCAAGTACTCGTCTAACACTGGCACGGAACTGTTTTTTCGTGTCCTAGTGTATTTTGGAGTGTTTGTGTGTATTACGACTTGACACGGACACTGTACTGAATTTTGCACTGTCTGGGCTTCCTCGGATGTTTTTCTATGGGATGATCATTAATTAGTTGAGTATGTATGTATATATGTATGTATGTGTGTATGTATGTATGTATGTGTGTATGTATGTATGTATGTATGTATGATGCGAGTGTGTTGTAATTTCAATATGGACACGACAGCTATCGACGCACAAAGAACCAATTTTCGACTGGTAATTGTGCTTCCTATATACTTTCTGATTATGTTCATTAATTTTTCATGTTGATTTTTCCATTTGTATAGCATTCAAGATATTTGATTTAGTCACCTTTGGAAGTAGTTGCTACTTTGAAAATATATGATTTACAGTAGTTTTAAATTATTTTCTGTTACTTTTTATGGGATGATTATGTTCATTTCCTCTCATATTTTCCATTTGATTTTAGTTATAGGTTGCATGTGGAAAATATTTGATTTAGTTCCCTTTGGAAGTTGATTTGTAGTCTAGGAAAATTTGGAGGGCGAGGGTGCTCTTTGATTGAATGAGCTTAAACTGTATAACCGCCAACTGGTCGTATATGTTCATGGCATGATCCTCTCTTGCTCATATATATATATATATAAATATATATGAGAGAAACCGTCGGATTTTCGAGGGGCTGGTCACCCCCCCAGTTGGTATTCTCCATAACATTGAGTATGATGTAAAGGCTATGGAGAATTGATGAGAGTTGAGTGGGGGTCCCACTCTGTTTGTATGTTGTAAGATTATGGCTTTTCATTTGGAATACAATTCACCTTTTTTCCAAAATATATATATATATATATATATATATATATATATATATATATATATATATAGTCAATTACATATATATATATATATAGTCAATTACACTGCCGGCAATAAAAGCTTTTTCAATTCGTGTCAATTACCCTTCTGATGGAAGACGGCTTGGATGATTATGATGACAATTATGGAAATATATGATTTTTCTTCTTATCCCTGTTTAAATTCATGAGCACTGTTCATGTGGGTATGGATAAAGAGATGGATATATTAATCACTTTAGATTGCAGAAAGAATCCTGATATTCCCTAACATCCTGTAAATTTTCACTTTATCTATCAGTCAATTTTTGCTGAAACTTAGATTTCTAAGTTGTTGACTTTATTTCCCATTTGCTTGTTCAGGATCAGTAAAGTACTTGGTTTGGACGACAACCAAATCATAATGGAAGCCAGAGCTCTGTTCTTGTCCATCCAATTTGTGGATTCCAAGCACTGGATTCAAGTGTTGCAGCCATTTTGTCGGTGGCGTAATTCTTGACGAATTGGTGTCCTGTGTATTAGAAGTAGTGATATTTAGTGAGTTATAGGTTTTTGGGCATCGTAATTTACATCCTAAAATTCACAACATAGGTACTTAGAGCTCAGATTACTGTATTAGATCCCAATTCTATAGCAGTGGATTAGTTGGGCATTGTTGATTCCATTTCTTCTTTGAGAAGAAGACAAGGGTGAGTGCACAACATGGTCAGTACTTAATGGCATAGGATCAACAGCATGAAGCAGTAGGTACGTAAGGAATAAAGGTCTGAAGATAAAATGAAATGAACAGAAATCAGAAGGATATCAGTGAAAGGGGGAGTAGTAAGTAGATGAGGACTTGAGTTTCATCAAACCTTGTTGCAAACTGTACGTTCTCTAGGAGTGAAGAAAGTTGCCATTAAACCTCATAGCTTGAGGTTTCAGTTGAGGAACAAACAACTGAAGACGAATTGCCATTAATTCTTTAATTCTTTTATATTTGGCAATGGGTTTACCTCAGGTGTCCACGGATGCAACTGATGAAACGACAACATCACTCAGTACATTTGTCTCGCTTCCACCTAGATTTGGTTGTATCAGCAGCTGCGATTTGGATGGTCTCCATGAAGGAAGCTTGAATGATAGAACTGCAAGCGATTTTCCATGCTCCTCCATTAGCGATTTCCAGAGGAAAACTTCCTTGGACGGTTCAAAAGGAATGGATGGGCTGGTGAAGTGTAAAAGCACCACCGAACTTGTGAACCTTGAAGGACTAAAGTTACAATCCAAGGATAAAATGAGTTGGCTAAATCCCAAAGTAAGGGTCGTGGGATTTGAATTCAGTCAGGCAGGTTCTTCCAACAGAGCTGAGAAAATGGGGTCAGATGGAACCCATTCGTCTGTAGGTGACGGTATTGACAATGTAAATGATCCAAATGGGGCGCAAGTGAGGAAACGCCTACATTCTCCATTGAATGGGATGCTCCGTAAGCAGTTTCATGGCGACCTGTTAGACCTCTCTGGTTGCGAATCATGGAGGGACTCCTTTGACCCAATTAGGAGACGGTCTCTCTTTGCATTACAGGATTGTAAGAAAGCCAATATTGGGAGTGCTGGTTGCCACGAACCTCCAATTTGGCCCATCTTTAGATGTGAAAATGGATTCACTTCAGGATTTTTCACTGATGGTCCTGTACTTGAGAACAAGGAACCTTTGACTTACTTTCTGCAATCATCTTCGGTCGCTGTCCAGTCGAACTATGACCAAACTAAGGCAAGAACTTACAGTGGCGCGATAGGCACATCCCCAAAGAAGCTTCACTCGCCACCACTCTCCTTGTCTCCCCTCGGTCCTAAATGGGCAGATAGAATGATAAATGAAGGAGTTTGCCGAGATATATCCAAAGAGTTTGAAAGTGATTTCTTGGTCCTAAGAAACCTTGAAAATTCAGTCTCTGGAAAGGCCACTGAACTCCCATCTACACCAAAAGGTGGGTGCGGGGCAACAAATTCATGTGAAAATACTGACTTATTGCATGATGAATCAGATTTGTTCACTCCTTTAGGCCCTGAATCACCTAGACCTCGCTGCATTAAATTTGTCAAGAACTTGAGGGTGATTCCTGTTAGTAGATCCCTAGTTGGTTCCTTTGAGGAATCCCTCTTATCTGGCCGGTTCTCCTCTGGAAAAGTCAGTAAGGTAGCAATCATACCCCAATTGCTCCCCATCAAAAGTTCCATACAATTTAGTTTTTAAGACTACCCTTCTAACTCTATGCTTCTGTTTCCATCTGGCATCTTGTGCGCAGAGAATTGATGGGTTTTTAGCCGTGCTGAATGTCACTGGGGGAAGCTTTTCGCCACCGTCTCAGAAACTTCCGTTTGGTGTAACAAGTGTTGATGGGGACAGCTCCTTGTTATATTATGCTTCAATTGATCTTGCTGGAAGCTTGTCAACGAATGAAGGTAGAGGGCTGAAGTTGAAGAGAAGCCTTAGCAACGATGATTCTCGAGCTGCCAAGAGTCGCTTGCGGATCCCTATGAAAGGGCGCATACAACTGGTACTAGGTTCTCATCCCTCAAAAATTGATTGGTGTTCAAGAAGTTAGGCCTATTAAGTTGTTACATCTGTTACATGGTTAACCTGCTTGTTGGTGACGAAAGAGTTTGTGACCTCTAGTTTTTACTCTACAATCTCACATTTTCTACTTTCTCAGTTGACCTTGGTTTCTGTTCCTTCCTGTTCCAATTTATCCATGGCGTGCTGCTTTGATTTTTTTTTTTATGACAGTTTCAGTAGTTGCTATGAAACTTCAGTTTTCCCTTTAGTTTCTCCTTTATGACTACATTGTCTTGTACTTGCAATAGCTCAGAGGTTAACTGACATAGAAGTGACAGGATTGATATGATCGAATCCAGAGGTTTAGCTTATATTATTTTCAGCCTTAGAAAGTAGAAGAGGGTGTAGAGCAATAATTTCCATTGAAAAGAAAAATCAATCCTTTAACTGAAGATCAATTCTACATCATGATGATGTAATATCCGCTTACATTGTACTTCATGTTGATAATAACTTATTTGTCATTTTTGGATGTGGATGCATATCTCCTTTGCAGCACCAGGAAAAACTCCATGGTGAAACTATTAACGTTGACATGGATAGATGACTCGTTATGATCTCCAACTGGGATGCAACCAGGGGTTGGATCAGTTACATGTCCCAGGTTACCAGGCTTCTTTAGACCCCAAGAAAGAACACAGCCAAGATTAAGCAAACAAGCCCTAGCTTGTTGGAAATGTGAGCTGACTCCTGTTAACTTAATGAACCTTACCTAACTTAATTGGGGGAGACTCTCTCTTGAAGAAGAATCTTGATGCCTTTGGCCTGTTGGCTTATTACCCTGTGCAACCAGTAAGTAGTATCCCCATTATCTGTATTGACATTTTTAAAGCAGAATTTACAATCTCATATGCTACTATATATATATTTTTTCCCAAATCAATTTTCTTTTGTTCTGACTAGTTATATTCCCTTACCTGTCATAGTCGTTTCTCAACCCCTTTTCTGCTTTGCTTATTTTTAGCCGACTAGGTAAACAAGTTTATAGTAGAAGCTAGAGGCTTCCTTGTATATTCGCATTCCGTTAATGCCTAGATGCATCCCTGTGATACACAAATTATTCATTTTAAAATATGTCTTGTGCATTTGACCCATATAAATCATATTAAATTCATACACTTTGCAGTACCCAAGCCCGTAACATGATAACTTTAGAATAATAAAACCATTTAGTTGAAGGGGATTCATTCAATTTCTTTTTAGTCATTGATATATAACATAGGGACCCCCTCCCCACCTGTCTCGACATACACCTTTGACCATGTTGATCATCTTAAAATCAATTTAAATTTTCAGCACCCATAGTCCATCATATGATGAAAACTTTAGGATAATAGCTCCATTCGTTCTCAAAGTCAAATCGTAGGCTGGATGCTACTCTATGTCGTAGGAATACGGACACATTTGCGGATACGGACACGGTACAAATATGGGATACAAACATTTTCAACTAGGTACAAAAGTAGTTACCTATGTTGCACGAGCACGGCTACGGACACGATATGGATATGGACACCATTTTGCCATGTCCGTGCAACATAGCTACTGAACTACTTCTCAGACTTCAATTTACATCCTTATATTTGTCTCCAATGTGTAAGTTTTCTTTAGCTGGAACTTTGGGCTACGTCAATACTTCATTTCTTGTACTCAAGTATGCTTTCCCTATATTATATTTATATTCGTAAACTGAACATTGTTAGTGAATTTTAGGCCATATAACCATTGTGGAAGCAAGAGCATTTTCCACCATATAAAAATTTGATTATTAAGGTCAACTTTGTAGTTTGTTAAACAATGTAGCTGTGTTGCAGTAATGAGTATTTTGGTTGGACACTTGGATCTGATCTTCCTGACTAAGTGCTTAACTTTTTCTAAGAAAAAAAAGGATATATCTAAGAGTGGTTAATCTTTGTGGTTTGTGAGATTTAGCAGACATCAAGTTGATAAATATATCCCGTTGTATTCACAGATGATAAAAAGATAAATTAAGTGAAATATTGCACCGAGGTGGCGGTAATGAGATTAGATGAGGTGGCGGTAATGAGATTAGAAGAGGTGGCACATACCATTTAGATTTGAGGTATAGGGGTGTGGCCTTAGAATGTATTTAACTTCCCTATATAAGACTTGGCCTAGAGCTCTAACGAAATTAATTTAACTTTTCCCAATGTAGTCTATTTCTCTGCAAGGAGTAATGCAAGATGAATGCAAACCTTGTGCTTGATAGGATTCTGTATGAAAAACCACTGTTCTATTTGTTCCATGGTGCAATTAGGAACCATTCATCCTGTCATGGAAGTTCCTCTCTTTGTTTTTTTATTGGAGGATATATGATTGTACTGCGAGAAAAGCCATCCTTCAGATGCAATCTAGGCAAGTATCAAGGAATAAAGTAGTAAAAACAACAGTATTATCTGATTATATACATGAATAAGAGAGGACATTGTGCTATCTGTTGAGGACCAGTGGTCCTTTCTTTGGATGCAAATAAACTCATTTGAAAGATTTCTGGAGATCACAAAGCACGGGGAGAGCTGGCTGTTCTTTCTGAGAGCGGTTAGGCATCTTTGTGTTTAATCAGGAGTAGCGGGTAGTGTTTTTGAAGCTGAAGTTAATATAATGAAGCTAGAGAACATGACACAAGTCTAGATTACTCTGTTTTCTTAGCCCTTTCTTCATGCTTTGGAGTCGATGACTGCTCTATAGGCTATGAACGTTTTCTTTGAGAAAAATAGGGATTTCTGTACTATGTGATTTATGAGATATATGTTTATTATGATGTTCTAGAGCTACCTCTTTCCCTTGATATCTTGTCTATCTGTATGGTGGCCTGTTGGCTTCCCTTTTCACTGACATGCTTATTTTACAGGTAATTAGCAACCCAGAATTGACCCCCCTGCACACATTCTTTTGCAATTACGATTTGAGTGACATGCCTGCAGGAACTAAGGTATGTATGGCTCTTCTCCATTTCATAGGCACGAAGTTAAATTAGATCTTTGCTAATTTGATAACTGTGTTAGATATAGTGTGTTTTTGAGTGTGGGTAGTTAATGTTTGGTCTCACATTACTTATAAATGAAAGTGGAAGGCTCACCCCCTTGCCAATATATATGTACCCAAAGCAATAAATGAAGTGATCCCACTTATTACCAATGTAATCTATACTTTCTGCAATGACAAAGTATCATATGTTCATATAAATTTCTGATGAACTACACCCTGAGGTAAACAGTGTGAATAGTGTATGACACCTTTTCTTTTCTATGCAAGGACATGTGACCATGGTTCTAAACCTAGACGTTTGATGATAATTCCTGTGAGATACTACAACCGTATGTGGACATCTAAATATGTTATCCCTTTTGTATAGTTTTTTGGGTAAAATTTCCCAGTCCATGTATCCTGTTAGTGGTTGTGCAGTTCTAGTTTGGGTCTGTGGTATCCCCAAATGCCTGTCTACATGATTCTTTTCTGTCCAAGTGTTAATTATATTCGTCAAACTTGAGATGAGATGAGAAAAAATGAACACTTGAAAGTAGCATGAGCACAAAGAGGGCGTGGACAAAAAAAGGTAAAAAAAACAACAAACATGTGAATTAAACTAAGTTTCAATAGTATGGAGTAGGAAAACAGCTCGGTGAGATCACATATTGTTGAACATCAAGCTTCAACATGCCTCTCTCTCGCAAGTCAACTTATGAACGATCTTGCAACCTAAATGTAATTCTTGATGAACATTATAATATAAGGGTGTTTTATTCGTCAAACTTGGGATGAGATGAGAAAAAAGAACACTTGAAAGTAGCATCACACAGAAGGTTTGGACAAAAAAGAGGTAAAAAAAACAACAACAAACATGTGAATTAAACTAAGTTTCAATAGTATGGAGTAGGAAAACAGCTCGGTGAGATCACATATTGTTGAACATCAAGCTTAAACATGCCTCTGTCTTGAAAGTCAACTTATGAATGATATTGCAACCTAAATGTAATTCTTGATGAACATTATAATATAAGGGTGTCAATAGCTATTTAGAGGTTTGAGATTGCATGGATTAACCAAGTTTTACAATATTGGTTTTGGACAATTCCTATGAGTATTGGTTTTGCCGCTTACGGTTTTTTTTGGTAGTTTGAATCGGTCAGTTTCTATAGTTTCTACTGTTTTGGTGTCGATTTTGGACGATACTTAAAACTTTGATACTGGAAGATAACATATCTACTTGTGTGTCAAATGTTTCTATAAATATGACATCAACAGAATTTATTGAATGTCGCGATGTTCTCTGAGGATCTTGACTATATGGTAGTACAGTTAACTTGTTAGGAATGAGCTGCTTTAAGCTCCATGGTAGAATAGTGCTGAAGGTTATGTTTGAAGGTAACCCTAGAAGAAGGAGGGGAAGGGGGGGTGGTGAATAGGGTGAAGGCAATAATACACCAGGAAAAATTGTGCAAATTACTAAATATAGACATGAAGTAAATAATCAGAGATAATAAGTCACAAACACTGCAATGTATACTGGTGTCCTTCGTGGAAGGCAATCCAGTCCCGAAAACTCTTGTTTGGTATTAATCCACTATTTGTGACATAGCAAGACACCACGTGCTTTGATTCGAAGAGCACGCCGACTTCTTACAATCACGTGCTTTGATTCGAAGGGCACGTCGACTAAAACACTTGAAATGAAAATAAACTTGGATTTTCAAGCTTTTACAACTCTTCAAAAACTCCTAACCGAGATCGCACTTGGCATTTAGAAGGCTGGGTGAGTTTCTCTTGGGAATAGGAATGTTTAAAGCTCAAGAAGATATAGAATGGAAAGTGAATTGGTGAGTTGAAATGGAGAAAACTCATGGCTATTTATAGGGTTTACTAAGGACCGAGTTCGGGCAGAGTTCGGTCCCCAAACGTTCAAAATTCGAACGTTTGACACCCTGTTCTCTTGGACGAACGAGTCAAATCAGGAGCTGTTGAATACCGGATCACAAGGACCGAGTTCGGCCAGCAGCAGAACTCGGCCCTAGTTCGGTTAGTGTGGGGCCATAATGGTTTTGGAATGGTTAGCCAGTTTGTGGTCAAGTTGGTTTGTGGACAGAACATGATTTTTTGGATGAGTTTGAGTGGACTAGGATTTTGAGATAGGTTTGGACTCGCTAGTTGCCAGTGCGACTCGATGTCCTAGACAAATAAATATCAAGTACATAAGAAAATATAAACCAAGCAACAGATGACGACTGTATTATTTCAGGTGATAGCATGACTTGACTTGTCTTCTTGCTTTGTATGATGATGACTTTTTTCCTTGACGGCAATTGTCCAAAGATAAACAGATAATGAAATCTGTATACCATTCGGGGGGCTTCGTCCTCGAACCCCCCATGGGGGATGCTGCCCCATCGACCTCCATCCTCTGATCGGACAACAGAACCCCTGATTGCGTAGCCCCCGAAATGTTATAGGCGGTTCAGAAAAATCTTCTTGTATAACGTCGTCTTTGGAAAATCATGATTTCTTCAGTGCATGTCTATGTTTGATCTTTCTTATTGCTTTTTCTGCAAAAAACATGTTAGACGAACAAAGTAATGTGTAGTAGCAGATATGAAATTTAATGCACATTAAGACAATGCTATGTTTAAGTAGAAACATTATAGTGATTCCATGATTATTAGTGATATTATAATGTTAAACTTAATCAATTAACTATATTAAAAAACTCAACTTAATCATTGGGCTAACAATGTTTTACACTTGTAATTATAGTGTCAGTTGGTCTAGGGATTATTTGATGTTTGTTTCTTTTTGTCAGATAAGGTCTATGTAGAATATTTAGAAATCCAAGCACCAAGGAGTTATATGACGATTGAAGAACATTAGAAGAATAATTCTACTGATTCATGCATTGTTGAAAATAAATAAAAATATATCCTTAACCCCATTGTAGCTCTGATTGCTGCAGTTATAGGAACTTTAACATGTCTGGTAAACATTTTGGGTGGATTATAAGTAGAGCTAGTACTGCCGAGTCAAATCAGGACCTGTTGAATACCGGATCACAAGGACCGAGTTCGGCTAGCAGCAGAACTCGGCCCGAGTTCGGTTAGTGTGGGGCCATAATGGTTTTGGAATGGTTAGCCAGTTTGTGGACTTGTGGTCAAGTTGGTTTTGTGGACAGAACATGGTTTTTTGGATCAGTTTGAGTGGACTAGGATTTTGATATAGGTTTGGACTCGCTAGTTGCCAGTGCGACTCGATGTACAGAGTCCTAGACAAGTAAATATCAAGTACATAAGAAAATATAAACCAAGCAACAGATGACGACTGTATTATTTCAGGTGATAGCATGACTTGACTCGTCTTCTTGCTTTATATGATGATGGCTTTTTTTCTTGACGACAATTGTCCAAAGATAAATAGATAATGAAATCTGTATACCATTCGGGGGGCTTCGTCCTCGAACCCCCCACGGAGACGCTGCCCCATCGACCTCCGTCCTCTGATCGGACAACAGAACCCCCGATTGCGTAGCCCCGAAAATGTCATAGGCGGTTCATAAAAATCTTCTTGTATAACGTCGTCTTTGGCAAATCATGATTTCTTCAGTGCATGTCTATGTTTGATCTTTCTTATTGCTTTTTTGCAAAAAAAACATGTTAGACGAACAAAGTAATGTGTAGTAGCAGATATGAAATTTAATGCACATTAGGAAAATGCTATGTTTAAGTAGAAACATTATAGTGATTCCATGATTATTAGTGATATTATAATGTTAAACTTAATCAATTAACTATATTCAAAATCTCAACTTAATCATTGGGCTAACAATGTTTTACACTTGTAATTAGAGTGTCAGTTGGTCTAGGGATTATTTGATGTTTGTTTCTTTTTGTCAGATAAGGTCTATGTAGAATATTTAGAAATCCAAGTGCCAAGGAGTTATATGACGATTGAAGAACATTAGAAGAATAATTCTACTAATTCATGCATTGTTGAAAATAAATAAAAATATATCCTTAACCCCATTGTAGCTCTGATTGCTGCAGTTATAGGAACTTTAACATGTCTGGTACACATTTTGGGTGGATTATAAGTAGAACTAATACTGCGGTCCAGTCAGCCCAGAAAAAGGGTTTTTGCCGAAAATATTATTGAAAGTTTATCCCTAGCTCCAGTGTTCTGCTGCAATGGCAGGGAGTTGACACTAAAAAGTTCTTACATATACATGCCAGGCAGCCATCTGATAGACATTGTGTACATGATCATGCACAGTGTACCTTTAGATATCCATGACATATATAGACCTAACGCATATTGTTTCCTCTTAAACACATAAATGGGTTCCTAGTCCTCCATTGCATATAGTCATAAAGGATGCATATAGTTCCTCTAGAAAGCTTTTGTAAGCGGATCCCTTTTGAGTCCCATATCTAAAGACTTAAAATTAAATGAAGCGGTCTCCAAGGCTGAGGACCATCTCGTTTCATTTTGTATCTAAATAATGGGAATTTGACACTTTCTATATATAATATAACCATTTTTCCGGTTCACATAACCATTTAGCAAGATACTTGCTTCAGTAGAACTTCAGTTTATACATCAGATATCTAATCTAACTCAGCACGCCCACTAGGAGGCTTACAACTAATCTTGGTTACGATCTCGTTGTTACTGCTATATGCATATATGGAGTTGCTAAACATGTCTTATGGCATGTAGACAAACCCAAAGGAACTGTCAGTATCACCTGCCAGCCAAATACAAGGGAAAAGTCATATGGCATGCTGATTAATGACCAAAGATATATCTTCGACATCATATTACTTTATTTTAGTATTTATAATTATTTATTTTTCTACTCAGAACTTTCACTAGCTAGCACTTGAAAGATACTTCATTAAATAACATAGCAGATAAGCTGAAAGAATCTGCTTTGGCATCTTCAACTAAATCTCTATTTTCAAAGAGATGTCTTTTGATGCTTATGGTTTGTTGTTCTTGTCTTGGGTGAAGCAGACTTTCATGCGACAGAGAGCTATCTTAGGTTATCCTTCATCTGGATCCAACAAATTGAAAGACGGAATTGAAGGTTGTGATTTGGAACACGACCCTACAGCTGCACCAGCCCCCAATGGAAGTAAGCATGTGGAGGATAATGACAAATGTAAGGAATTTAACAAAATAGTCAATTGACCATATGGGTGAGAGTTGGAAAGCACACACACAAGACTTTTAATAGTCGGACATGGGGTGGAACAGGTCATTGATGTGCATTTTATCATGAAAACTAAGGCATTGAGGGCACTTACTATAGCTGTTAATGCATCAAATTTTGATGCACACCAATTGCTACTAAAGGAACCCCCTGTATCCAGTGAGACGTGTCTATTCCAACTCTCTCTCTCTCTCTCATGAATTCTGTTAGAAGTTTGATCAAATACTGAATTGAGATCCTTCGGTTTGACAGGTTATGTAAATAATGTAGGTCAGCCTAGTAATTCACAAAGCATAAAAGAGAAAAACTTGGTGTTTTTATCAACCAAGGATTCTCTAAGACAGCTAAATGGGTGTGAGCGCCGAAATAAATGTGGTCAAGGGAATACATTGCATGCGACTAGCAGAAAACCTTCTAGCCACAGCTCACCAAGGGCTAGTTCTGGCGCTCTTCGCTATGCTCTCCATCTTCGTTTTCTTTGCCCCTCTTCAAGGAAACATTCGAAGTCGATGCAGAGATGCATATCTGATCCCTTCTCAGTACCCATTTGTAACAATTTGGATAGTGAGGTGGAGCGACGGTTTTATCTCTACAATGATCTCAGGATTGTGTTTCCTCAACGCCATTCAGACTCAGATGAGGGCAAGGTACAACACTGGATCTTTTTAGTAAGGTTCATAATTTTCTCTCGACATGCTTTTGTTTATATCCAGATTTTTTTTTTTACTGGTATGTTGTCTTGAGGTTATCAACAGATCATTTTGTGAGAATTTTATCATTCATTTCTTACCCTGTCAAGTCCCATATGTTGTTCAGATTTGAGCCTACAACTCAATTCTTTTGAATCTTCGGATGGTATTTACTTTTCTTCTTCTTTCGTCATAGAATAGTTAGAATAACCGTCCGAGAATATCATGAACTCGGGTAGAGTGCAGATTGCCTTCCATTTGCTAAGGGAGCCTTTATCCGCTCCCCCCAGACACCGTCTTTCCATTTAATACAATTCCACCTGTGAGGTGAAGGTTTAGAAGGAAGAATCCTCCTAAACCTATGCTTTCTAAAGGATACATTTTGTAGATAAAAACCATGGCTAGCGTGAACTTTTTCTTTTTCGTTTCAATTTTCAAAGGAGTTCTAGAAAGAATGGTAACTTTTGAGTTCTAACAGTGCTTTGATCTGATATTTGATGGAAGAACCTTCTTTCGTTGTGAGCAGTTGCAGGTGCAGCATCACTTCCCGGCCGATCCGAAGTATTTCGAAGTAGGCAGCAGCTGAGGTCCTTGCTTGGCCTGTCACCCCTATTTGGCTCTAATAATTTGTAAATATTGTTACAACTGATCGCCCCCTTTGGCTCTAATAATTGTAAATATTGTTACACCTGACCAGCTCGGTCAGTCATGCAAGCTGTTGTCTTGCACCAACCTGTACAGAATTATTGTTCTTAATTAGTGATTTGAATTGTTCCCTCACTTCGTTGTTCTTTAGATTTTTTGTCGTCTCTTTCTTATTCAGGCGTGATCCTAGTTCTCTTGTGGTTGACCAATGTTAGATTGGCTTAAGCTCTGGGGGTTTTGGTGATGCTGCTGGTAGAGAGTGTTGTTGAAGGTATGTACGATTTCATCTTCATGGTTATTGGATAACAGTAGTATTATATTCGGTATAAGTCAATAGTCCTCGAGGAACTGTGAGATATTTGACCATTGTTAAAGGCACCCACGCATATGTTAGGGGTGTCACAATTTTTTTTCCAACTTATAATTTCCAAAATATCTTCTCAAAAGTGTAAGGAACCCCCAAGTATAATTTTTTGTGGCCAAATTGTGTCAACTATCCCTATGTTTTATACTTATTATAGAAACAATGCTAAATTACAATCTCAACTATTCTAATTTTTCAACTTAATACCCTCAACTTTAATAGGTGTTGATATCCTAAATTTAAAAAATGACGAAATTATTCCTTCTCCCCCCCCCCCCCCCCCCCCCCCCCCCCCCCTAATCCTCGCTGTCACAACACAGTGGCTGCACCACCACGAGGCCCCCAGCCCCCTTTTCACGCCACGGCTGCACCACACCCGTGCCCCCCTGGCCCCCTCCCTCCTCTCTTCGCCCGCGGCATAGGGAGAGGGGGGACGAGGTTAGGGGCGCGGCGCAGGGAGGGATCGGAGTCACAGGGTGGGGGTGGCGGGGTGGTGACAGCCGGTAGGGGAGAGAGAAGGGATAATTTCGTCATTTTTGAAATTTAGGGTATCAAGTTGATACCTATGAAAGTTGAGGGTCTCAAGTTAGAAAACTCGAATAGTTTAGGGTATCAAGTTGTAATTTAGCCTAGAAACAATTTCTACTTTGAAACTAATTACACAGATCACCCTATAGTTTATATTTTCTATAGAAACTAATATCACTAACCACCCCTGTGTTATATAAAATTTATAAAGAAGGGTGGTCGGTAATTACTTTCGAAATAGGGGTAGTCTCATCGGGGTCACTGTATTTATTTCTCTTTTTTTTGTCTACTATTGTCTTTTTCTCTTCCTTTGTAAATCATTAAACCTCAAAAATCTAAATAAAATAGACAGTATACTCTCCAACTCTAAACCTTAACATTTTGATTATCGTCGACGAATCGTCGGTTGTGTCCTCTCTATTTCTAAAGTTTTTGGACCAAGTTTCTCAAGTTTGTGGTTCTTCAACAATGATGAAGATGTGATGCAGAACCAATTTGATGAAGTAATTGGCTCGTTGAATACATTATCTCACATTTGCGAAACTTCCGAAAAACCTAAGATTGTTTTCTTCATTTCTTTCTTTCAATTTTGCCAAAAAGAAAAGAAAAGAAAAGAAAATTGCAACTATTAATATTTTGCCAGTCCTAGAATACACAAGGATAGCAAATTTTTTTTGCAGTCCTATGCATTGCCAGGACTGTGAAAATTTTGACAGTTACGAAGGCAGACTTCTTGTCTTCAGAACTCCCAAAATTTTGGTAGTTTTACAACTCGATATCGTCCTGGAGCCTTCGTGGGATGCAACCCCAAACTCGCGGTAAAGGTATGTTAGTATACCTCTACCCCAAGAAATATCATCCAAGTGGTTGGCGTCTTCGACGTTCCAAACATACTTGCATGTATAGTCATTCCGGACTTGTCTGGAACACTGACATCCCAAGACGAACATCACATATCCATGGACCTCCTTATCCATCATGCGTCTAAGCCATCCACATCGTCATCGGGCTCCGCACCTTTCATCCCGTCGACCAAATTTTTTAATGAAATATTGTAGGACTTTTTAAAGTCAAGAAGGTACACCAACTAATCCGCATCAAGTCCCAAGGAATTGGAGGCCCATGTCAAGCACTTTTTGTGTCATTCTGCCGGGTTCTCAGTACTATGCATCATAGTTTTACCATCTACTTTTAGTCCTAATATTTGATGCACGTCGTCTAGGGTTTCGTTATCTTCCCACTTGGGAGATGGAAGGTATTAGTTTCTAAAGCCAGCTATGAAGGAATGAGGTTAGTGCATCGTCCACCATCCAATATGAATACTTGGCTAGAAAACGCAGACTTGTGGCTACAACTTTGTCCTTGGACGTCAATTTCGTCTATGTCCTAGGTCTGACACTTCTTTCCATGGTTAATAATTCTCCTTAACCGCTGAAAAATATATAGGTGAAATAAAACTAAAACTAGTAAATTATAATTTCAAGAACGATTTTTTTAAAGAAATGGAAAATCAAAACATAATTTACTATGTACTTGCTTTGTCGTTCCATATATGATATACAATATTGTCTTTGAAGGATTTAGGACAAAGCAATCATTGGGACAAGTCTCGATAAAAGGTCCGACCTCATCATCATGCCTTTCCATCTGTATTTGCATCTTTTGTTGACGGACACTTCTTTGTCATCATTAGAAGACGATACGTGGTCGAAGTGATCTGTCCGAAGAAGCCAACACCGTCTCTCTTATGTTTACAGATACTTCCCTTATACGCTCAGCTTGCTGTGCTATTTGCTCTGACATCATTGACGACTTTCTTTTCTTTTTGACTTGTCCCTTTAAGAGGATTTTTCCTCCCTCACCTTGCTGAAACAGAGAAGAATTGATCATTCAATTTGTAGAAATGGAGTACATAATGCAACGCTAACTCCAGCCCTAACCTTAACATGACCACCCAGGACTGCCAAAATTTTGCCAGTCCTAACAATGCATAGGACTGCTAAAATTTTGGCAGTCGTGAAATAATCATTCAGTTTGTAGAAATAATACACAATGCAACTCTAAACCTAACCCTAGACCCAACCTTAACATGATCACTAAAGACTGCCAAAATTTTGCCAGTTCTAGCAATGTGTAGGATTGCCAAAACTTTGGTAATCCTGAAGATGGACTTCTCTGTCTTCTAGACTATCAAAATTTTGCGAGTCTTTCGTCATCCCAAACGAGGTTGTTTCGAATCTGAATGTTCGAAACTCCATTAATGATGTTCAAAACTTCAAAAATAGTCCTAAATTGGACTATATACTGCAAAACTATTAAAAAACATACATTGATTAGATATGATGTCTAAGAATGTAAACAAAAAACCCTTAAGTCTAAACAAAAAAAATCTAGTTCCTTTGATGGAGATTTTACTTGATTGTGAAGGATTCTAGGTTATTCCATTTCCACTGCAAAGTTTAGAGTTGCAAGACGAAGAGGGTAGGAAGAGAAAAGGAGAAGTAGAAAGGGAGTAGGAAGAAGGTGGTTTGAGTTTTAAAGGAGTGACTTATTGGTGTTGCCCCCATAATAATTTTGTGTGTTGTCCCCTAATGCTTTTGTGACTTATTGGTGTTGCCTCATAACATGTGTTGTGCCCTCCCCCCCTACCCCCCTACACACAAGAAATCTAGGGCTATCTTTAACAATTGTGCGATATAAAGTGCATCGCGATGCTACTGATAACTTCTTTTTCACATTTGGTTGAACTGGGCAGACAATCGAGAGATCGATGAGTCGAGTTATCCTGTTGGAGGTGGACTAGAGCAAGTAAAAATGTTGTTTGGCCCTAATACTTACTACTCTCCTGATAAATATAGACAACTCTTCCGTCTGATTAATCATTATTTAGGGTGCAGATGGTAATGGACTTTAGGGAAGAAAAAATAGGTTTAATGGAGTAAAGCCTCAAATACCAAATCACTTAACTCAGTTAAGTTTGCAAATGTTTTGGAGTTTGGCGAAGGTTTTGTATTCCAAGGAATCAATTTTTTATTTTTTTCCATGGGAAAGAAATTCAATATTCCTATACCCATGTTTGTTAGATGGGACTATGTAGTCCGAAAAATTCAATTTTTCTATTTTCATGTTTGGATCAAACTGGGATCTTAATTTGTTTAGTTTTTCATAAATACTCTTTCATTAATTTCGTTAGTACCAAAATTCAGTTGGTGCCATTGAGGATATTATCATCCAAAAAATATAATTAATACGAACATTTCTAGGAAAACAAAAAATATTTCCCCTATGGGGGGCAATACCATAATAAGTCAGATTAGCGACGCCGAGAATCGTCGCTAATATGCAAAAAACCGTCGCTACGTTTTTAGCGACAAATTCATGATATCGCTTAATCGATGGTCGCTGACACAAAAAATGTTGCTATTTGTCGTTGTAGCAATGTCCCTCAGCGACGAAGTAACATTGCTGATCTAGTGACGCGTACCGACGTGTCATTGCTAATCAGCAACATCAAAGTTCGTTGCTAAACATCGCTGATTTAGCGATAAATAAAGCGACGTTTTGCTACGATAATGCTGACGTGGCAGGCTTTGCCATGTTAGCTTGCTAGTGACGTTTCATGACAGAATTAGCGACGTCTGGCTTCCAAAAGCTGACATGACAAATTTTTTCATGTCAAAAAGGTAGCACCATGTAGCGACGTTTAGCGACGGCACTGATACCATTTAACGACGTTTGAATACATGTTTAGAGACGTAAAAAATCGTCGCTAAACGTCGCTAAACTGCAAAAAAATAGAAAAAACAGAAAGCAGTTTGTTTACTGTCCAAAATCTGCCTGCATTTATTAAATCACAGTTTACAAAAACTAGACCCAGAGCAACCCTCCGTTGAATTCCATAGGTTTGTCACCCCCTTCGTTGGAACACTCAATACCGGAAAAGCATATAGAGTGAATGTATAAAAATACATAAATTTGCACTATATTAAATAAATAGAATAGAATGTCGCATCAAATAATATCCAATAAAGACCCAAGAGTGGGCCAGCACATCACATCAAATACAATAATCAAATACTGTAACTAAAAGTATGAAATAAATACATAAAGACGCAAGAATGGGCAAACACACAAAAAAACAAACAAACACAAACTGTCCAACGAAGAACTACGGCTAATCAGGAGGAGCACCACCACGCATCTGGGATAGCATGAACTCATACTGCTCCTGTGTAAGCGTCAACAATGACGATGAAGGAGGCAACATAATCGATGGAGTCAGTGTTGATGCCGGCGGACCAGGAGTACGTGTCTGCTCCAATGCGTCAAGTCTAACATTGTATATATTTAAGGCAGATACCAGTCTCATACTGCTCTGAGCCATCACATCTTGTAGCCTCAAAAGCTGATCGCCCATGGCCGTCTGTGTCCCCTGCAGTATCGTAATGCTATGATCTGTCCTCTCGTCCTGTTCCATAATGGCGCGCTCGAGCGTATCCAATCGTGCATTGAGCGTCACATCATCCATCTGCGGCTGAGACTGGGGTTACTCTGCAATCGTTCTCAGCATCTCGTCACGCAGTTCAGCAACCTGTCGGGCAACGCTCTCCTCGACTCGGGCTGACTCCTGTGAGGGCTATGGGGAACACACTCTGGCATAGGGCGTCCTGGATGATTGTGTTGCAACAAAGGCGTCGTAGGATCACGTACCGTAGTACGTATCCCTCTGAATACTACCAACGGTGGTCATCCAGAGCTCATCCGCTGAAGGAGCTAGAGAGGGCTGCAAGAAAGTACCAGCCCCTTCCTCTACAGGTGCAGTAGCACTCGCCCGCTCACGTAGCCAAAGATACTTATCCTAGAAAAGTACACATCTCGATAAGCATACTTTTTACTATCCAATTGTTGTAGTTGCTAATGTCTAAGGTACTTATTACTAACTATATGGATCTATTTATATATTTTTATATGAAAGTTAACGAAACATAAAGTAATATTTACATAGCTCTGCTTTTCGATGGGTGGCCAAGAAGACGTTCACCATGTTAGCGTTCTCACCCTCTATACGTATTAAAAATATTTTGTTGTTATTAAAATTAAACATTTTATCCTACTTTCTTTAAAATAATATATATTCAATAAAATACATACTAGACGACGATAAAGTTCTATCATGGGAATCGACCCACCACACCACTTTACTGCCCTCGTTCTAGCCGCCTTCACCTTCTCCGAACGATCCTTGTACCGAGCATCGACAAATCTAGCCCTCATCGTAGTCCACTTCTCAGACGTGATCTTACCTTGGATCAGTTTTCTGGAGCAATGACGAGCCTTCTGGTCGTCGATCACATCACGGATCAACTAGGCAAAAACGACAGAAAACTTCTTCTCGATCTGCTCAGCCCAGTGTGGTGATATAAATATGTTCCCTACAAGAAATAAAATAGTAAGTTATATAATATACATAAAAGTGAAGTTACGTGTAGGCAACTCTAGAGGGAGTGAATAGAGTTTATGTAAAAAATAACCAATTAAAAATTCAACTCTATGCCAGTCCAGAAGCAACTACCAATAGAATAGAGTAGTAATACAGAAATTAAGAGAGATCAAAAGAGCATACGCAAACACAGCGATTTAACCTGGTTTCCCTCGTGGAGGACTAGTCCAGGCCTAAGAACTCTCGCTCAGGATTGAAATTCACTATTTGTGAAATATGATACACTCACGTGCCTTTACTCAGAAGAGCACGCCAACTTCTTACAACTTCGCAGAGAAAAAACTTGGAATTGTCCAGGTGACTTCTTTTCAACTCTTATACAGAACTTCTAGCTGAATCACACTTGAGCACCTTGGGGATTAGGAAATTTTGTGGCTAGTAGATTGGAAAAGTAAGGCTTAGAATGTATAAGGCTTAGAAGATTGAGAGTGAGAGATAATTTGAAATGAGAGAAATCAAGTCCTATTTATACTAGTTAGGGGAGGCAGAGTTCAACCAGAATTCTGTCCCAAATATTCAAAAATTTGAACGTTGGACAGCTAGTAGCATGGTGTTCCTAAAAATTAGGTTCCTAAAATTAAGGGAGCAGAGTTCGGCCCAATTTCTGCCTAGAGCAAAGTTCGGCCCGAATTCTGTCTACCTTGGGCCAGAAAGTTTATATGGGCTAGACTGGTTTGGTTTGGTTCAGGGATTGTTTGTTTTGTATGGTGGAGTTTGAAGAAGTAAGTCTAGGGATTGATATGACTTAGTACGACTCAACGTACATGTTCATAGACTCAATAAATTAAAAAATTGCAGACTGAGTACAAGTACATTTGTAATGTAACAGCTTGTCGATGACGTCTGTCTTGAACTTTGATACATTGTAGATGATGTTCTATCTTGAGCCCGATGTGTCGTATTAGATCATATTAGATATCATTTTGTTA
Organism: Iris pallida; assembly: GCA_029216955.1. Lineage (NCBI taxonomy): Eukaryota > Viridiplantae > Streptophyta > Magnoliopsida > Asparagales > Iridaceae > Iris > Iris pallida. Next base: position 4,005,471 of record JANAVB010005799.1, read on the forward strand.
ATTCTCTAAATTAGGTTGACTGTGATCCAGTTTGGGTCAACAAAAAGATAATTGATATTAAAAGAAAATTACTTTAATTACCTTAAAGTGGGCAAACCAGAATGCCTTCCTATCGTCCGAGGCATCCGAGTAGTTTATCCAAGCTCCACTATAGTTCTGCCTCAAAAATGCCCCAATGCTCTCTATACCGACGAGGGACGATATCTATACCTAGATAATTATATTCATAAAAAAATGAATATATTTTTTTACATGCGTAAGAAAACTAAAACTAATTAACTTACTTTGTAGGCCCGTCGGGCCTACCAACACGTGCCTCATAGGAAAGATGAATTGGCAAATGCTCAATGGAGATGAAGAATTTAGGAGGGAACACCCTCTCAAGCTTGCACAGTATTACCGTAATGTCCTTCTCTTACTTTTCTAGACGATCAATGAGAAACTTAGCAGAACAAATATCTCTGAAGAATATGCTAAGCTCTGTCAAAGATCCCAAATGACCTGCGGTAATAATTCCTGGAATACAATCAGAATTAACCTCTCCATAAATATGTAACAGTCGTGACTTCATTCCCGTCAGTTTGCTTTCTTTCGGATCGATGCATCTTCTCAGATTTGACACGTACCCATCAGAAACTTTTAGGCCCTGAACCCACCTACAAAGTCTCCATTTATCCTCCTTGTTCAATAAAAAAATTGCCTTAGGCTGCTTATACTTCCTATTGTATTCCTTTATCAAATACAACGCAGGACGTTTGCATATATCTTCTAAGTCCAACCTGCCCGTATGTTGTCTTTCGTCTTTTCCTTAACGTCCATGACAGTATTAATTATGTTGTCAAACATATTCTTCTAGATATGTATGACATCAAGGTTATGTCTGATCAGATTGGTGCTCTAATATGGCAGGTTCCAGAATATACTCCTCTTCGTCCAGTTATGAGTGCGACCAAATCCATCACACTTGTATCCCTTTGTAGGCTCTTCAATAGCACTTGAAAAATCTTTGACCACCTCCAATATCGTGTCTACGGTCCACCTTGGCGATGGATTGGCCTTCTTCACAATGCCGACACAAAAAGCATTTTTGATCCTCCGAAACAGATGATCATTCTGCAGGAACTGTCGATGACAATCGAAGAAGCACGATTTTTTGCTGTGTTTCAAACGGAAAGCCTCCGTGCGGTCCATGCAATATGGACATAAGAGACGACCATGAGTGCTCCATTATGATAAAATTCCATAGGATGAAAAGTCGTTGGTGGTCCACATAAGTGCGACCGTCATCTAAAAGTTCTATTTTTTGGAAACATCATACGTGTTGGCGCCTACTTTCTATAGATGATTCAACTCATCTATCAACGGCTGTAAGTATACATCGATGTTCATATTCGGATTGTTTGAACCCGGGATGGTAACGATTATGACATATAAGGAGTCTTCATACACATCCACGGTGATAGGTTGTATGGAGGACAATTATAGGCCAATACGAATATTGGGATTCCGAAAGTCCGATTGGGATGAAACCGTCGGAGGAGAGCCCCAATCTGATATTACGCAGATCCGAGGCAAAATATGGATACTTTCGATCAAAGTGCTTCTATGCTCCTCCATCAGATGGGTGATCCAATATTTCTTTGATCTGTTCCTGCCTGTGCTAACTCATATTTTTGGCAGTCTCCTTCACCATAAACAACATTTGCAAACATGACGTCAAAGGCAAGTTGGGATTCGAATCGGTCGGCTTCGTTGCACCGGGAGTCCAACCTGTACTAGTTGCCTTGTAATGATCAGTGCCACAAAATCTGTACATGTCTTCATCCTTATCATCTTTGAAGTACGTCATACACCCGTTACGACATGCATTAATTTTTTCGTATTCTATCCAGAGCGATCTCACCATCCTCTTAGATCGGTAGAAGTCTGTAGGTATCTTGGCACCCTCCAGCAATCTATAATCAACTCCATCAGTCGGTTGTAGCATTCTTGAGACATGTTGAAATCGGACTTTATGCTCAAAAGTCTTGTAACCACCTCCAACGGTGAATGATCCTCACAACCAAGATACAATGGAGTCCTTGCATTATCCAACAATCCCATGATCTTCGCAACATCGGCATTCGGTGCCTCCTCAGCCGCATCATTATTATCCGGATCAAAATTAGGCCCCGCAGCGTTAAAAACCATGTTCACCTACTTGTCATCAAGCATGGTCGTAGACATCCATATATGACTCCACATAAGGCTTCGACTCCGCTACTAAATACACAAGTTCTCCGTGTGAGGTCCACTGATAGTAATTCGACTTGAACCACTCGATTATAAATGATATGTCACGTCTACTTCTGGATGATAGTTCGTTTCGAAATCTCACTCATGGACACTTAATTTTTATATCGTCCATGTACTAAGGGAACGTCTTGTCGAACTGTAGGAATTGCTCTACCCCCTGTATAAATTTATCCTGCACACCGCACAAGTCATCGAGATGACGGTTGTCAATCTATGAACGATGCAACATGTAGTAATCCATATCCATTTGAAGATAATTATGCAAATATGGATATACATTATTTGAGTATATTGTCCAAATGGATGCAAAGATGGATACACTTGTTCATCAAAGTAAAAACTCTAATTGATGCATGAGTATTCGAGTCATGATAGGTGAGTATCCATATCCTGATTCGTGAGTATCCGTTATATAATTCGTGACTATACGAAAATTAGTAGACATGTGGACAACTCCTATTTCAAATCCTATTAAATAAGTGTCATCACATGTTCAATGTCAGCCCTTCTCTTCAAATTTTTTTTACTTCTGCAAACTTTTTAAGGCTTTCAGAGTTCTACAAGATTTTCAAAAAATTACAACAAAAGGCTAAGTATTATAAATTTTCTTTTCTAGGATTTTCCGTTCTTTCTTTTTTACGATTTTTTACTTCTTTCGTTCTTTGTCTTTTATCCTATTTTTCGAAAAGTTGTAGAACTCTAAAAGAATAAAAAAAGGCTTACAAATACAAATTTACTTTTTTAGAGAAGGGCTGACATGGATACTTGACTTAGGACTGACACGGACACTTAACATAAGAGATAATGATATCTTTGTTGTCATGTGTTCCTTGTGAGCCCACAAGGAACACTTGACCTCGGAATATCCAATATAAACACCGGTGTTGATAACACTTTACCATTTTTGGTAGAAACTGTAATAGCCTCAAAAGGCTTGCAGAAATAATTTTTTTAAGAGATATGAGTCCCAAGGAACACGTGGACACTCATATACTCAAGATACTTACTTGTATCTTGACACTATACCAATCATACCTACTCTTGACACCATACCATATCTTATAAGATACTCACTCTATATACTCTAGATAGTTTCATATAAATCCTAAACTTACCTTAACAATTATCCAATTCCTAAAATATCTTATATACTTCTAGGACACTCACTCTATATTATATTCACTTTATATACTATAGGTACTATGATATTCCTTAATATCTTGGTATCAAACTATAAATATAGATACATTTATACTTAGATGGATATGTATGTTTCATATCTTAGATATCAAAATATATCTAGGATACAACATTCCTTAGCCTAAATTTAGGACCCATCATCTACATATAACCTTTCTTAGATTATCACAAAACTAGTTCCAATATGTGTGTCGGTTACAACTTATTCTTTTCCAATAAACTATAACATGTTTCATTTTGAGCATATACATTGGTAGGAGATGTGACACAAGCCTACATGCACACCCTAAACTAGGTAGCACACCTATAATCATTTCACAATACCATACTAATATGTATCCGTACTAACTCATTTATGTATCTATGTTGTGTCATATATGGAATATCAATTCGATATTAATTAGACTTATGCAAAAATTAGAATGCAATCTACACACAAATATACATACTCATTGACAAGAAAATCAGTGTGTGTCTATGTCAGTGCCCGATTTGTGTGTCCAAATCATGTTCGATTTGTGTATCCATGTCACTATAATCTCAAATATATACACATATATACATAATCGTTGATAAGAAAATTATTGTGTGTCTATGTCAATGTCCAACATATTTATGTATCAAGTATATGTATGCATGTGTATCATGTTAGTGAGTATGTGTTTGTGTGTCAGTGTCATGTCGTGTCAGCAAAAGGGAGTTAGGGATAGGGTTACCTGAGTCGGAGTTGAGAGGGTCGTTAGGGCAGGGGGTCGCCATGGCAGGGAGTCACCGGGGAAGGGGGTCGTCGAGGGCAGCGGATAGCTTGGGGTGGAAGGGGGAAGGGGAGCAAAAGGGGCAGGGGTTCGCCGCGGGCAAGGTGTCGCAGGTGACAGGGGGTCGCCGAGGGCAGGGGGCCGGGGCAACAGCTCTGGGGGGATAGGTTTTGTTTTTGGGTGGTGGTTGGGGGGGGAGGGGGTTCGAAAGAATTGGGGGAAATGAAAACTCAATTGTCAAATCCCTATATTAACTTATTAGCGACGTCGTAAGTAGACGTCGCTGAAGGTCGCTAAAAATTTACTTGAGTATGACGACTGTAGAACATACGTCACAAAACATCGCTAATCCGAAAATAGCAACGACATTTAGCAACGGTATAGAAGCGTACAACGACTATACTTCTAAAAAATCAAGTGTAATCGCTACTAGTCGCTATTCGTCGCCAAAAGCAACTTATAGCGATGTCGTTTACTGGAGTCGCTAAACTCATTAAAATTAGTGACGTTTACTTACGTCATCGCTAATAACATCGCTATATCATCATATTTTGGTAGTGGGGTGGGGGGGTGGGGCTTGAGTTTTACTTTACTACATATGTGGGAATCTAAAGCCCCATGTATTCTCTCATATTGTAACATCCAGTTTTCCAGATGAGGGTAATTTTAAAATTTTATAATTATAATTATTAATTATTGATATTTGATTCATATTATGATTTTTGGTGATTTTTAATAATTTTTAAACTATTTAAAAACTGGTTTAAGTCATGACTTGTGATTTTGATGTGCTGCCAGTGAAACCTGAGAGACTGCATGACCTAGAGCCTAACCATGTCATTAGGATGACTTAATTATCATTTTTAGCCTAGGGATAATTTGGTCATTTTGACTTATTTGAATTATTTGGTGATTTGTTGAATTGTTGAATTCTAGTTTGACTTTGACTTGTTGAGACCTAGTGGACTAGCCTAGAAGCTAACCCTAGTCATGATGACCCTAGTCTAACTTGAGTTAACCTATTTTAGTCATTAGAGAATAGTTTTAGAATGAGGGGATTTGGTTTAGTGAATTTAAGTCATGGCTTGTGATTTCATGAAATGACTTATGGCTTAATTATTTAATTGATCATGACTTAAGCCCATGGGCCATTTAGTGAACCCTAACCCTAATTATTGAACCTATGAACAGCCACATAGGGATCCCCACCCTATTTAAACACTTGTTCATTAGGGCTTGCCTTTTTTATCATTCCAACACTTAGAGAAAAGAAAGGTAAGTTTCCCCCTTCCAAAAATTTCCATTTTATTCATTTGATCTCCTTTTTCATCCTAGTCTTTTGCATTGGGTTCTAAATTGAGTTTATGGACTGTTGGTGGAGAGCAATTTCAGTTTTGGGCTCATTTGGAGTATTTGGCCATCAAGAGGAACACCCCCCATTTGGAGTTTTTCTATGCAATTTGTACCTATAGGTAAAACCCTTTAAATTGTATTATTTTTATGATTTCTTTGCATGATGGGTTAGGAATAGGTGTCCCCTAATTTCTAGAGGAATTTCGTGTCATTTGCATTAGGTTACATGTCCGTATCGGACACGTATCGAACCTAATAGCTAGGTGTTCGATGAAATGCCTCTTAGGAAATTATTTTCAATTTCTGTAAATGTAATTACATGAATTGGTAGATCTAAGTGTGTACATTAAATTTTGTCAAGGGTGTTAGGTATTTCTGTGTCGTTTCGTGTCTGTTTTTCGTATTGGACACGCTGTGCACACACGTACACTGTGTCCTGCTACTCGGGCACAATAACTCCCTGTGTCGGACACGAGGACACGCCATTTTTGGCGAGGGACTTGGGGCATCATCTGCCACCATCCTTCCAAAAAATGGGAGCGCGTGGTTGCGTGTGCGAGGAGAAATCCTCCTCGCACTGGCCGCACTGGCCCCCGCGCGCGCTGTGCACGCGTGAGTTTTAGCTGCTGACACGCACGTTTAACCGACACGACACATGTCTTGGACACGGTGCAGGGGCATACACGTGTAGCCCTATAGGTGGCGAACACGTGGGCACGATCACGAGTCGTGTTGTGCCCCGTGTCACGCGCAGGACACGCGTGCATGCGTGCACGACGCAGCGCACTGTCCTGTGCGTCTGTGAGTGTTGGAGTGGTTTGGACACGCTCGTGTCCACTTGGTGGGACACGAATGAATCATGGGACACGGGTACAAGTGGGGATTGGTTTACCAACCAATATTTTGGGATTATTGTGATGTTTTGGACGAGTTGATTCGATGAGTCTATCAGCAAGCGTCGTACCTATGCAAAGCCGTAGAGTGAGTATCATTGAATAAGTTTAGTGTTGAAGTTGGATGAGTTGATTCGAACAAACTAGAAATGACGCACACAGAACATGCACGGGATTGAGGATTACGTGAGTATGAAATACAAAAATGATTGAGTAGGTGAAATCAAATCGAGGAAAAGTTAAGGTGTAGCGAACGGATGACTTGATAAAGAAAATCAATAGATGGATCGTATAGAAAAAAAAGTTAACACGATGGGGAGATAGCGTGCATGAAAAAGTTGAATTTTGAAGTAATACAAATGACTCTGAAGATTGGAACGGATGTGCTCGATAATTTGATTTAGCAAGGAATAATATAATTTGGAGAAAAACGTTGCTCGATGACTTAAGATAGACGGATGAACAATACGTGAATTTGGGTTTGAGAAAATTGATGTTGTGAATTATTCGAGGGATAATGATCGAACTTGAATTTAAATGTCGAGGAGATTATCCAGTCGAACGATAGCATCATTCGTACGACTCGAAATTTGTTGCAAAGGAAGATCGTCAGGTTACGCATATCAAAGATTGATATGCGATAACTTGGGGGCACTCTAATTCGAGGGATGACGATCGTGTAATTGTTATTGTTCGGACGTATGCTATACTTAGGATTTTGATTGAAGTAAATGTAGATGAAAACAGAAGTGTCTTGATGGTTCCGCTGATAACTACAGCGTCGACATTCTTGTCTTGCGCGAGTGCAACTCTAGCCTCGCACATGCGTCGGATCAGATTTGGGGCGATCATTCCGCGTGAGCGCTGATATGGTGATTCATGTCGCGGGAATGATCGAACTCTTTGGTGGCCCATGCAGGTCAGAGCATATCGTATCGGTTACGTAACTGTACCGGTACGAGCCTACGAATGTGACTAAACCCTTAGAAATCTCAATCCACACTGCCTTGAAAATTCTCCTAAAAGTTCTCTACGTCCTTGAAAACTCCATATTTGCTCTCGATTATACTTCCTTGCTTTCGGTATCATTGAATTCTCGTCCCTTTATATTTCGAAGTGACGAACGATCGTGCTGTCTAGGATCTATCAAAAATTCTTAAATTATAGTATAATATTGCTTGACTATTGGATATTTAGTTGTTTATAGATATGAGGGATTATAGATGCCATATGCCCTAGATATCTGTTGGTAGAATGGTTAGCAACTAGTTAGAAGATTATGAGATTTTAGTGCCCGTATTTGAGGAGTAGTGTGACCAAAGGTGGGTAGAAGTCCTCAAGTGCTCGGAGTTATAGAATGGCTAGAGAAGGCCATAAAATATTTTTGAAATTATATTTGAGGAGATTAAAGTAATAGTAGACTTTGTTTTTTAGGAATGATTATGAATTAGAATTTCGAGGACGAAATTATTTTAAGGTGGGTAGATTTGTAGCCTCCCTTCCCGAAATTTTTTTTAAAAAATATTTTTATTGTTTATTTGATTTAAGTGGTGATTTTTAGATTTTTATAAATAATTATTTAGTTAATTGTTACGGTAGATAAATTTAGCCATGGTTGAGTTTTGAAGTACCAAACGACTAGGAATCATGGCACGGATAGTTCAGTGGCGTGCCTTGACTAGTGTATTAGCTATGCCAAGGAAGACCCAGCCATAGGTGTGTCCTAACTAGGAAAACCAGGCCAAGTTGCGACTTAACCTCTAAAGATATTTTAACTAATTATTAATCATATTATTGGCTTGTAGGAGACCCGGTTGTGTCGATTTAGCTCAGACTAGACCCGAACCGAAATCGAGCCCATGTAGTCGTACGACCCGTCCAAAGACGTTCATGTTGATATATTTCTGGTAGGATTATGCCGTATTCCATTTTAATGATCTAATGCAGGTTTTATAAGTATTTTATTAATAAGTATTATGGATATCAATATTAGTTGATATTTAATGATAACTGTATATAATGTGTCCTTGTACATTTTTGGGATTAATAGACTGTGCATGATGGTATATACACCATTATTGGTTTATTGAATTTCGTTAATATTATTATTATTATTTTTATTGAGGTTATATAATATTAATATTATTATTGTGGTTATTAACTATAAATTATTTATTATTATTAGTTATTATCATCAAGATATATGTGTATATATATATGTGTATATATAAATATATAAATATAGATATATATGTGTATGTGTATACAAATATAGGTATATACGTGTATATAAATATAGATATATATGTGTACATAAATACAGATATATACGTGTGGATGTATAGATAAATATACAGGTATATGAGTGTGAATATATATATAAATATAAATATATATATATATATATATATATATATATATATATATATATATATATATATATATATATATATATATATATTGTATATGTGTGTATGTATACATATATATAAATATTATATGTGTGTAAATATGTGTAAATATGTATATATATAAATACATGAGTGATTATATATATATGTAGACATATATGTATACTAATATATAAATAAACAAAAGAATAGCCCACAGGACCAAAACCCATTCCCCAAGCAACCCAGGGCCGAGCCCAGCACTGAGCCCACAGGCCACCCTCGAGCTAAATCCCCTGCTGTGACCACATAACCGAGCGCTAAACCCCTGAACCGAGCGTGATACTCAATATATATACAGAGAGACCGCGAGAGTATGGAGATTAAAACCTAAACCCGAAAATAAAAACTCAAACCCCAGTCGACTACCCACCTCTGGACGACCGTGCGTGCCGCACTGCACCGCCGTGACAGGCACCGGAGCGCCGCCAAGCCGCGATGGCCGACTGGAAACAGAGCACTGCTCTGTTGTCGACAGCAGCTAGGTACGCTACTTCGAACACCAATTTCTCCCTATTCGCTCAATAGTTTTCGAAGACATAAATTGTTTTGGAGAACCTATACAACCATATAGGAGCCCTGCTATCTGGTTTATACTGAACTGTATGGGATTCGAGAAGAAATCGAATCACAAAATCACAAAAAATAGTCCAAAGAACAGAACAAATTCGACCCAGACATACGAATTGGAAGGCAAATATCTGCTAATCCATGATGAATTTTCAAAATCTATTTGAACAGACTTCTAGACAACCTAACCAAGATGGAAACCCCATTTTTAGATTTAATTCTTGTTGGTTATTTTCTGTTTAAAACTAGGATATAGTTGACGAAAAATCTATTTTCAAAAATATAAAAAATAGAAAAATCTTCCGATACGACGTACGTCCCGTCAATCCGGGCGACGTGGTCTCGAACCGAAAGCATCGAAAGGTGCGTATCGACTTCGTGGTCGTGTGGGCTTTGACGGAATTCAAATTGGTCGCGTGTGTGCGACGAATTTGATACATATCCGTCAAAATTCACCGTATCGACCTCTATGCAAATTTCCTAATTACTTTGTGCACGTTCGTCAGATCGAGATGAAACTTACGCCAACAGGACCGTATCATTTTTCTGGTCCTCTATGCCAAGTTTGGTCCGATTCTGAGACAGTTGATAAAATTATCGTTTTGAGGGCTCCACGGTCCGACTCAACGGGTGATTTTGTGCACGGCCCGCCGAAATCCAACTTTTGACATACGGTTGGATTCGTATCAAAAAATTGGACCTGTTGACATATAGCTTGATGACTTTAGAGACCATTGACTCTGGTACGATTTTTGGTGCAAAGTGGGTCCAACGGCGGACATCGTTTTTGCCCAAAATTATCGTTTTGCCCCTGTGTCCAGAATTGGACTTAAGAACAGGCAATCCTAGCTAATTTGACTATTCTGAGAATGTTGGAAATGTCTGTTTCAGCTTTCGGAGACAGTTGTGAGACTTGGACCTTCTGACTTGTGGATTAGCGATATATTGTTGGTTCTCCGTGCAACCTCCAGGCAAGATACCTTGCCTCCCTCTATAGTTTATTTACATGCATATTTCTATTACTATATAGTTTTACTAGTTGATTATTTATATGTAATTTGTATATCATGCCTGCTAGTATATATATAGCCTTGTTCATAGTTAACTTTGTAGTTCATATTGGATTGGTTTTCTCGTGTATCGTGATTGGGTCGTGTCGTGTCATCACTTGTATTTGGACTGAGTCGTATCATGTCATAGGATGAATAAGTCATAACGGAACTGCTGTACCTTAAAATTCTTGAAGCTAACCTGCGAGTCCACACCAGGGGCGAGGGTTAGTAGTTAAACTAACCTGCGAGTCCACATTAGGGGCGAGGGTTAGTAGTTATTGGTCCACACCTGCGAGCCCACACTAGGGACGAGGGTGATGCTAACCTGCGAGTCCACACTAGGGACGAGGGTTAGTAGTATATGGTTCACACATGCGAGTCCACACTAGGGGCGAGGGTGATGCTAGCCTACGAGTCCACACTAGGGACGAGGGTTAGTAGTTCTTCAAACCTGCGAGTCCACACTAGGGACGAGGGTTTGAGTATTCGATTGGTTATCTATTGACATCGTGATATCGTGTTCTCTTGTTCTTCTCTAGCAGTTCGTTTAGGCGTAGTGGTTCTTCTAGTCGTGTATAGACATGTTTTCGTGCTGATTGGCCTTTTTCTATTATTTCCTGTATTTTCTTTAGTGCATGATAAACTGCTAGATAGGCATTTTTTTATGTATCTTGCTATGTCCCCTGAGGACCTGATGATCTCTTCAGGTTAGTTATTGCGTGGAGTTAGTTAGCAGCTCTGGATGGCAGACGTGATGATACGCTTGCGGGATTCAGGTATCGTTATTGTGTTTATTATCCGCTCGTGATTTTCTTCATTATCATGAGATATCCTGTTTCTTGATTCAGTTTAGACTCTTATTATTTTTCTTTAGAGTCTTATCGGACATATATGCTAGTGGGCTGCAGACCACGACCCATAGTGTTCATTCATGTTTATTCTTCTTATTGTGGATTGAGATATAGAATTGTTTGCCATGATTTGGCAGTTTACCCTAGCCGTAACAGCGTTTACGTATTCGAGTCGGGCTGGAGTCCGCTTGATGCATAGCTGGTTTGCTCATGCTCTCGCATCCGAAAAGCGGGTACGAGTCGTGACAAACTCGAAAAATCAGGACACGACAACTTTGATTGTCTCGACTTGTTGGTTTGATGCGAAAGAAAATTCGAGGATGTTTGGACTTGCGATTGATGATTGAATAAACTTGAGGATTGAGTAGGTCTAATCCGCGCATCGAGAATGAATTAGTCTAGATACAAAACAAGAGTTACAACCCGATGAGGATGTTTACCCCGCGGGAGCGTGCATGGTGATTCATGTCCATCGTGGATAATCTGAATCGCGTGAGATCGGGACGCAATATATTGTTAAGACAGAAGACCTCATGATCAAATACGTGAATTGGGATGAATGACTTAGGAAATGTGAAATGTGAATTATGGTTTAGCGGTTGTGTCGTAGCGTGCTTGACTTGGAAGGATTGATAGGCAGAGTATGTCGAACGTGTTCGAAGAGATAGACTATGCGAAATAGCTTGATGAACGAGTGATATTGATATGTCAAGGAATTAGTTGAAATATGAGTTATCGTAGGATGGCTTTGCTGAATGACTCGGACCCCGTGCGACGAATGTCGGGATGTGTGTAGGAAATCGATGCTCGATGTTTAGAAGTTGGAGTGATGCAAGCTTGGGTAGAAAACCCTGTACTATCAATTTGGTTTGAACTTAAGATGGGGTCAGTGTTGATATTGTTGTTTGGGAACTATGATTCCAATACTGATGGATGACCTTAGCCTAAAGACATAGCCTAGCGGTTAGACAGACGTTCCGGTACGAAGCGATAGAATTGTGGAGGCACCAGTCATGAGGCTCGGTTGATATGCACGTATATCAGGGACGCTTGAATATGTTCACGATCCGACTCGAGTGGTGATGGCGGATTCTCTATCACGAGGCTTGGCTGAAATGCATGTATTTTGGAGACGCCTGGAATATGTGCATGATCCAACTAAGTGATCCGTTGAATCAAGTGAGACTTAAGGAACAGAAAAGTGAAGAAGATTTTGAAATTGTTTTTCAAGGAAAAGATGGATGATAGTGCGAGTGTGGCTCGGACTAAGGGAACGCATAAGAGTAGTATGTACGAGAGTCCTTGAATGTTAAATAAAGTGATAAGTCGATAAGTAAGTACTCAGTTAGTTTCGAGGATGAAACTTTTTCTGAGTGGTGTATGATGTAGTGCCCCGTCCCGCTTAGTCAATCGAAGGAATCGGAACTCCAACGGCGTTCGGACTTAGCCTTGCAACGGTTGCTCAAAGACATCGCTCTGTCAAGGCGACTCTACGCTCAGGTGGGGTAGTTTCGGTGAACTTGTCTCATCTTAGCCTTTACAAAATAAATTGTATGTTTTCAACTTACACAAGTAGGCTTGATAATAAAAGAGACAAATTCACATAGATAAGGGAATAATCTCGACGGATCGAATTGAGTTAGAATGTGAAAAGGTCCAACGGCCGTCTTAGAGTTGGTGCACGATGTGCTTTGAAAATGACACTCAATCCTTCGTCCCGTGGCTTGGGAGAAGGAAACTTGGTTTGAGTTGGCGAAGTTACGAACGTAGCCTAAGTCCTAGGCTTCGTCCGCGTGAATGTTTCATAAAGCATGCACGGTCCCATCGTCCAAGGCTTGGCATAGCCTTGGCTTGACCTATGAGGTAAGCTACATTGCATGATTTGAGGCATAAGTCTAGGCACCCAGATGACTTGGACGTTCAAAGTCGAACGCAATGTGTGGCACGTTTTCGCGGTACGAGGCTTGACGCAGCCTTTGCTCGTCGGGTCGTTGTGCGATTGAGTTAGGCAAATTTATGTTAGGCTATCGGAGTAGTAGCAAGCACGGTCCCACGAGTTCTATGGCTGGGTATAGCCATGAAGTCCTACGGTCTCAAAGCTAGTCATATGGAGTGTGTGTTGGATGATAGTGTCGCACGGAATACAAGTCGGTTTAAGGTACGATGCACGGACTTAGTGTTTAAGGCACGATCCACGGTTGTTTCAAAGTGAGTTATGGAAAAAAGGGGCTATCAAATAGCCATTCCTAAGTTGAGTAAAAATGATAGGGCATCAAGGAAGAAGGCTCGCAACCGCGGGTCGTCTAGGGGTCTCAAGGATAGAAGTCTTGAACTTGGTTTTGAAAGAGATGGTAACATTGAAAGAAGGATGACTGTGTGAGACGTCAGTTAGAGTCGAGACTCGCATGGTCATGGACAACTTGTCGACAAGGGCGATGGTTCCTCGAGCGGCAACCCGGGGCCACGGGACCGACTCGACCTAGTAGAAAATAGGGTATAGTCGTGCATAACGTTTTAGCACAGGTTAAGCGGGGACTTGTGTCACGCCCCAGAACCAGAATATTGGAGAGCGGGGGCGGACATAGCCAGCTACGTATATTGAAATAGAAAACATCTCAACTATACGGTCACGGCTGTCTAGATATGAGAGTTTACTACAAGCCAGCAGTCTCTTATGGTCAAGCCTATTGTCTCAATCTCCAGCAATTAACAGAGTTACAAGATGTTAGAGCATCAAATATATATATATATAAGGCGTCCCAAATATTATATATTGGATGATCATGAAGCTAGTCGTACAAAATGATAGGACTAGCAAGAGTTCAATCATACATGATCAACCCTAGGATTTGTTAATCATGTTTATAGCCCGTAGGCAGACAGTAAGTAAATGTGCATCGAGCTAACAGGTGCTCGTCGGCAAACGCCTCAAAAGAATAAATTTACATATAAGTGGGTGAATCAAAAAGGGAAAACCCACTCGTAGCCCGGGTTCCGTCTAGTCGCCACCATCGGGCTGGAGGTTCGGTAGATCCTCGGGTGCTGCTCTGAAATCTGGCCACACAAAACCAGCTGGGTCAAACCCCAGAAAGAGCAAGTGCCACAAAGGAGGCCACGAAATAAGAACAAAAGCCAGCATATCAGATCATAAGAAACTAATTACATAATAAAGACAATTATTAAGAAGAAACCTGGCAGGTGATATACGATGAGATAACCATGGGACTCTTCAGATAACCAGGTTACAACCCGTAAACCAAACAAGGACCGGGGTTGTAACCCTTCGTCTGAACGGAACTTGGTTTCTCCCACCATTTATCGGTAAGATAAAATACAAGAAATCAGGACCTGTAATTAATCATGATTAAGGGAAAGCACGAGTAATCATGTCATGTCATAACCTTGTACAGGATCAGGGCAAGACAAGCGGGACTAGACCCCATCCAATCAATCACGGCCAAGCAAGTACTACGGCTTACTACTTAACTAACTAGGGTTATCACGAGCCTAATTACTAACAAGATGCAAGTGAGAATTTCTCAGTCCCAAGCCCTGCAGACTATCCAGTTATCCTTCCGCGGGTTGAGAGTATAGGTTGGTACATCGCCCGGGAGACAAATGTACCCTTAGGTGACTTAGAGGGTGCAACACACGACGGTGTGCTGGAAATGTGCTCTACTCGTCGGCAAACTACAAGTCCAATTAAGAGTGCCCAGATAACGAGATTGCCTGTGACTGGAAATTCTCCATAAACTATAGTTTGATCTAGTCATTAGCCTAATCCATATTTAGTATGAATCCCTGACTGTGGAACCAGGGAGTCACGTCCTAGACATGATGCAAGACAAGACAAGTGGATTGCACAAGCAAACAAGCAGGAACACCCACGGTGTCAAGTTGATTATACAAGTCAAGTTAGCCGTCGCAACAGCATCAAGTCAAGTCAGGATTACAAGTTACAAGTTACAAGTCAAGTCAGGTACAAGTCAAGAGTGCGCCGCCACGGGCCACTATCAAGTTATCAAGTATCAAGATTAATCATGTCAGGGTACTTGTCAGGAGTGCGCCACGACGGGCCACTATCAAGTCAGGTTGGTCATGTCAGGAGTGCACCACTACGGGTCACTGTCGTGTTATGCTAGTTCATTGTCATACCATGCCATGTACAATAGTCATTCTAAACATATTAGGTAAAATCAAGTTCATGACAAAAGACGTAAGGATATAAAATGGGCATAAAATATCTAATAAAATATCAATATACAGGGCTATAGAAGAGCCAAGCTTAAGGAAAATAAAACTAAATCTCCATGATTGGGCAGATTGCGCAAGGGTCCCTGGGGTCGGGTTACGCAAGAGTCAAGTACGCCAGGAGCCAACTGCACAGGGTACCAACTGCGCAGGGGTGGATGGCGCAGCAAATGGATTGTGCTGGATCAGGTTGCGCAGGAATGGATGGCGCAGGGTCAGATTGCGCAGTGACGGACTGCGCATGAGCAGGCTGCGCATGAACGGACTGCGCATGAGCAGACTGCGCATGAATCCATGCGCACTCGGGTTGAGCGCAGTTCGCCAAGAGGCAAGCTGCGCGGTCGGCGCTGCGCTAAAGAGCGCAGACCGAGAGAGGGGATGCGCAGTCCAGCACTGCGCTAAAGAGCGCAGGCTTCAGGCTGCTACTCCAGGCCGAAAAGAACATCAAGAATTCAAATTTTCATATCTTTGTCAAATCAAAGCCAAATCTAGATTTTCAAAGTTCTAACTTGAGTAAAATTGAATTCTCTTCCACATGGAAGCATCAAAATCCACAAAAACACAACTTAAATAGATCAAAACCATGTAAATCCAAAAATGGGGAAAACTTAGATCTAGAACAATGGAAACTCCAAATCACAAAATGTCAAGTTCTAATGTTGATCACCATGGCCTAATCTAGCTAATAAACAAATAAAATGTGGTTCTCATATGGTGGCAAGGTGCACTTGCCTATAGGTGATGGTGTTGTGTAGAGGAAGGAAGAAGAAGAAGAAATAAATGAAAATAATGAGGAGAGAGAAAAGTAGGTGGGGATTTATGATGATGGGTTGTGGTGGAATGAGGGTGGAGAATAGGTTAAGGTGTTCCTCTCATGATAACCAAACCAAACCAAACCCTCTCCATAAAATAAACCAAGCCATGTAAAAATCCAATTACGAGAACCAAAATCCGCAAGTCAAGTCAATTACAAGTACATGCCAAAATCCAAGAAAATAAAATACAGGTCCGAAATACGTATAAGCCTGATAAAATACGTATTCCGAATATGGGTGTTACAACTCTACCCACCTTAAAAGAATTCTGTCCTCGAAATTTAATCAAGGAGCTAGAGATGTAAAAGCCAGCTATACTATCCACAAGGCTACACTAAGCAAACAATCAAACAATCATACATGCAAGCAAGGGATGGAAAAGCATAAGGTATAAGGAAGACATTATACCTTACGAGTCAAACAGGTAGGGATAACGTGATCGAATATCATCCTCACACTCCCACGTTTGACTTTCCCAAGGAGCGATGAACTCAAGCAATACGAACTAAACTGATAGTCTTGCGCTTGAGGTCTCTCTCTTTGGTCAAACAGGGACACGGGCCTCTCCTCATACGAAAAGGTTGGTACCAATAACCGTTTTCGAATGATCTAGGATATGGCTCGGGTCCGGAATATACCATCGTAAATGGGATACATGAAACATGACATGTGTCCCGCATAACGACGGAGGAAAGCAAGACAATATGACACAGATACCTCTCTGCCGATCCTGGGTCTGGGCCTGGGCCTGGGCGAACTGCTGAGGCCTCTGTTGCTGGAATACTTGGGCCTGAGGCGGCAATGGCTTCTGAGGCTGATACTGCTGCTGCTGCTGTACTGGTGCTGGTGCTGGTCCTCTTACCGTAGGACTAGTCTGGGCCGATGAGGAGGAACCGGCTCTATTCGGACAGAACCCTATCATGTGGTCCGGTGCTCCATAAGCCAAGCACAATCCCTGTGCTCTGCGACACTCCGAAACAACGTGCCCTAGCTTCCCACAATGAGAGCAGCCCATTGCGGAAGACTGCTTCTGCATCTGCTGCTACGGGTACATCGGGGTTGAATACTGAACCGACGTAACCGAATCCGTCCTTTGGGGAACTCCAATAGTCAAGGCCCTAGCTGCCGGGACTGGTGCTGATGATTGGTGCATCTGACTGTGGGACCGCTTCCTGCCTCCGGTCCTATCCACGATCCTCTGGGAGGTATACTCGTGCCTCCTGGCTGCCCTCAACACTGCATCAAAAGTCTGATGCTCAAACTGCTCGACTGCCAATAAGATCTCCAAATGCAGTCCCTGCTGGAACCGCTGGGCCCTATCATACTCGGTCGCCACCAAGGTGGGGGCAAACCTACTGAGCCTAGAAAACTCAGATGCATAACTGTCGACTGTTCTGCCTCCTTGCTTCAAGTTGGTGAATCTGGTCTGCAGGTCGTACCGAGCCACAGCATCAAAATACTTCGTCTGGAATCTCTCTCTAAATACTGCCCAAGCAATGGGTGCCACTAATCCCATGGCTTGCGCCGCCCACCAACTGCGAGCTAAGTCCAACAACTGCAGGCGTACCACCGCCATCTTTTCATCCTCCGGGGTTCTGGCTGCCTCTAAAATGACTTCAGTATCCTGGAGCCACGCGTCAGCAGGGATAGCGTCTTCGCTGCCGTCGAAGAAGGGAGGGTTCAAGCGCTTGAAGCTGTTCGCTGCACTGTTCCTTGGATTATCGCCTCTGGTCAAAGAATCTGCCACAGTCTGGTGCAAGGCATCTCCTCGACGATCCTGGGAAGCTATCAAGGTCCTGATGAGACCTACCAAGGTGCCATCATCTGGTTCGGCAGGCTGAACGGGCTGAACTGGGGGCTCTCCTTCAGTAGGCACAACTCTGGAGGCTACTCCGGAATGCTGGGCTTGATCTTCGGGTTGCTGGTCCACATGAAGTGCTCCACCTTGCTGATCGGCGGGGTCAGGTACAGTACCGCTGAAGAAGACGACACAGGGAAAACAATAAGGAAGGACCAGGACAGATCTACGATACAAGCACATGATCAAGGCAAGAATCCAGAGATTCAGAGGATATGAACGGAGATCAAGAACGAGTACTGATTGAGACATCTATCGGTAAATCCTCACATTTCTTGATTAACAAGACCTGCATGGGCCACCACTTAAACCATGTCACGCCCCAGAACCAGAATACTGGAGAGCGGGGGCGGACATAGCCAGCTACGTATATTGAAATAGAATACATCTCAACTATACGGTCACGACTGTCTAGATATGAGGGTTTACTACAAGCCAGCAGTCTCTTAAGGTCAAGCCTATTATCTCAATCTCCAGCAATTAACAGAGTTACAAGATGTTAGAGCATCAAATATATATATATAAGGCGTCCCAAATATTACATATTGGATGATCATGAAGCTAGTCGTACAAAATGATAGGACTAGCAAGAGTTCAGTCATACATGATCAACTCTAGGATTTGTTAATCATGTTTACAGCCCGTAGGCAGACAGTAAGTAAATGTGCATCGAGCTAACAGGTGCTCGTCGGCAAACGCCTCAAAAGAATAAATTTACATATAAGTGGGTGAATCAAAAAGGGAAAACCCACTCGTAGCCCGGGTTCCGTCTAGTCGCCACCATCGGGCTGGAGGTTCGATAGATCCTCGGGTGCTGCTCTGAAATCTGGCCACACAAAACCAGCTGGGTCAAACCCCAGAAAGAGCAAGTGCCACAAAGGAGGCCACGAAATAAGAACAAAAGCCAGCATATCAGATCATAAGAAACTAATTACATAATAAAGATAATTATTAAGAAGAAACCTGGCAGGTGATATACGATGAGATAACCATGGGACTCTTCAGATAACCAGATTACAACCCGTAAACCAAACAAGGACCGGAGTTGTAACCCTTCGTCTGAACGAAACTTGGTTTCTCCCACCATTTATCGGCAAGATAAAATACAAGAAATCAGGACCTGTAATTAATCATGATTAAGGGAAAGCACGAGTAATCATGTCATGTCATAACCTTGTACAGGATCAGGGCAAGACAAGCGGGACTAGACTCCATCCAATCAATCACGGCCAAGCAAGTACTACGGCTTACTACTTAACTAACTAGGGTTATCACAAGCCTAATTACTAACAAGATGCAAGTGAGAATTTCTCAGTCCCAAGCCCTACAGACTATCCAGTTATCCTTTCGCGGGTTGAGAGTATAGGTGGGTACATCGCCCGGGAGACAAATGTACCCTTAGGTGACTTAGAGGGTGCAACACACGACGGTGTGCTGGAAATGTGCTCTACTCGTCGGCAAGCTACAAGTCCAATTAAGAGCGCCCAGATAACGAGATTGCCTGTGACTGGAAATTCTCCATAAACTATAGTTTGATCTAGTCATTAGCCTAATCCATATTTAGTATGAATCCCTGACCGTGGAACCAGGGAGTCACGTCCTAGACATGATGTAAGACAAGACAAGTGGATTGCACAAGCAAGCAAGCAGGAATACCCACGGTGTCAAGTTGATTATACAAGTCAAGTTAGCCATCGCAACAGCATCAAGTCAAGTCAGGATTACAAGTTACAAGTTACAAGTCAAGTCAGGTACAAGTCAAGAGTGTGCCGCCACGGGCCTCTATCAAGTTATCAAGTATCAAGATTAATCATGTCAGGGTACTTGTCAGGAGTGCGCCACGATGGGCCACTATCAAGTCAGGTTGGTCATGTCAGGAGTGCACCACTACGGGTCACTGTCGTGTTATGTTAGTTCCTTGTCATACCATGCCATGTATAATAGTCATTCCAAACATATTAGGTAAAATCAAGTTCATGACAAAAGACGTAAGGATATAAAATGGGCGTAAAATATCTAATAAAATATCAATATACAGGGCTATAGAAGAGCCAAGCTTAAGGAAAATAAAACCAAATCTCCATGATTGGGCAGATTGTGCAAGGGTCCCTGGGGTCGGGTTGCGCAGGAGTCAAGTACGCCAGGAGCCAACTGCGCAGGAGTGAGCTGCGCAGGGTACGAACTGCACAGGGGTGGATGGCGCAGCAAATGGATTGTACTGGATCAGGTTGCGCAGGAATGGATGGCGCAGGGTCAGATTGTGCAGGGACGGACTGCGCATGAGCAGACTGCGCATGAACGGACTGCGCATGAATCCATGCGCACTCGGGTTGAGCGCAGTTCGCTAAGAGGCAAGCTGTGCGGTCGGCGCTGCGCTAAAGAGCGCAGGCCGAGAGAGGGGATACGCTGTCCAGCACTGCGCTAAAGAGCGCAGGCTGCAGGCTGCTACTCCAGGCCGAAAAGAACACCAAGAACACCAAGAACACCAAGAATTCAAATTTTCATATCTTTGTCAAATCAAAGCCAAATCTAGATTTTCAAAGTTCTAACTTGAGTAAAATTGAATTCTCTTCCACATGGAAGCATCAAAATCCATAAAAACACAACTTAAATAGATCAAAACCATGTAAATCCAAAAATAGGGAAAACTTAGATCTAGAACAATGGAAACTCCAAATCACAAAATGTCAAGTTCTAATGTTGATCACCATGGCCTAATCTAGCTAATGAACAAATAAATGTGGTTCTCATGTGGTGGCAAGGTGCACTTGCCTATAGGTGATGGTGTTGTGTAGAGGAAGGAAGAAGAAGAAGAAATAAATGAAAATAATGAGGAGAGAGAAAAGTAGGTGGGGATTTATGATGGTGGGTTGTGGTGGAATGAGGGTGGAGAATAGGTTAAGGTGTTCCTCTCATGATAACCAAACCAAACCAAACCCTCTCCACAAAATAAACCAAGCCATGTAAAAACTCAATTACGAGAACCAAAATCCGCAAGTCAAGTCAATTACAAGTACATGCCAAAATCCAAGAAAATAAAATACAGGTCCGAAATACGTATAAGCCTGATAAAATACGTATTACGAATATGGGTGTTACAACTCTACCCACCTTAAAAGAATTCCGTCCTCGGAATTTTATCAAGGAGCTAGAGATGTAAAAATCAGCTATACTATCCACAAGGCTACACTAAGCAAACAATCAAACAATCATACATGCAAGCAAGGGATGGAAAAGCATAAGGTATAAGGAAGACATTATACCTTACGAGTCAAACAGGTAGGGATAACGTTATCGGATATCATCCTCACACTCCCATGTTTGACTTTCCCAAGGAGCGATGAACTCAAGCAACATGAACTAAACTGATAGTCTTGCGCTTGAGGTCTCTCTCTTTGGTCAAACAGGGACACGGGCATCTCCTCATACGAAAAGGTTGGTACCAATAACCGTTTTTGAATGATCTAGGACATGGCTCGGGTCCGGAATATACCATCGTAATTGGGATACATGAAACATGACATGTGTCCCGTATAACGACGGAGGAAAGCATGACAATATGACACAGATACCTCTCTGCCGATCCTGGGTCTGGGCCTGGGCCAGGACGAACTGCTGAGGCCTCTATTGCTGGAATACTTGGGCCTGAGGCGGCAATAGCCTCTGAGGCTGATACTGCTGCTGCTGCTGCTGCTGTACTGGTGCTGGTCCTCTTACCGAAGGACTAGTCTGGGCCGATGAGGAGGAACCGGCTCTATTCGGACAGAACCCTATCATGTGGTCCGGTGCTCCACAAGCCATGCACAATCCCTGTGCTCTGCGACACTCCGAAACAACGTGCCCTGGCTTCCCACAATGAGAGCAGCCCATTGCGGAAGACTGCTTCTGCTTCTGCTGCTGCGGGTACGTCGGGGTTGAATGCTGAACCGACGTAACCGAATCCGTCCTTTGGGGAACTCCAATAGTCAAGTCCCTAACTGCCGGGGCTGGTGCTGATGATTGGTGCATCTGACTGTGGGACCGCTTCCTGTCTTCGGTCCTATCCACGATCCTCTGGGAGGTATACTCGTGCCTCCTGGCTGCCCTCAATACTGCATCAAAAGTCTGATGCTCAAACTGCTCGACTGCCAACAAGATCTCCAAATGCAGTCCCTGCTGGAACCGCTGGGCCCTATCAAACTCGGTCGCCACCAAGGTGGGGGCAAACCTACTGAGCCTAGAAAACTCAGATGCATAACTGTCGACTGTTCTGCCTCCTTGCTTCAAGTTGGTGAATCTGGTCTGCAGGTCGTACCGAGCCACAGCATCGAAATACTTCGTCTGGAATCTCTCTCTAAACACTGCCCAAGCAATGGGTGCCACTAATCCCATGGCTTGCGCCGCCCACCAACTGCGAGCTAAGTCCAACAACTACAGGCGTACCACCGCCACCTTCTCATCCTCCGGGGTTCTGGCTGCCTCTAAAATGACTTCAGTATCCTGGAGCCACACGTCAGCAGCGATAGCATCTTCGCTGCTGTCGAAGAAGGGAGGGTTCAAGCGCTTGAAGCTGTTCGCTGCACTGTTCCTTGGATTATCGCCTCTGGTCAAAGAATCTGCCACAGTCTGGTGCAAGGCGTCTCCTCGACGATCCTGGGAAGCTATCAAGGTCCTGATGAGACCTACCAAGGTGCCATCATCCGGTTCGGCAGGCTGAACGGGCTGAACTGGGGGCTCTCCTCCAGTAGGCACAACTCTGGAGGCTACTCCGGAATGCTGGGCTTGATCTCCGGGTTGCTGGTCCACATGAAGTGCTCCACCTTGCTGATCGGCGGGGTCAGGTACAGTACTGCTGAAGAAGATGACACAGGGAAAACAATAAGGAAGGACCAGGACAGATCAACGATACAAGCACATAATCAAGGCAAGAATCTAGAGATTCAGAGGATATGAACGGAGATCAAGAACGAGTACTGATTGAGACATCTATCGGTAAACCCTCACATTTCTTGATTAACAAGACCTGCATGGGCCACCACTTAAACCATGTCACGCCCCAGAACCAGAATACTGGAGAGCGGGGGCGGACATAGCCAGCTACGTATATTGAAATAGAATACATCTCAACTATACGGTCACGACTGTCTAGATATAAGGGTTTACTACAAGCCAGCAGTCTCTTAAGGTCAAGCCTATTGTCTCAATCTCCAGCAATTAACAGAGTTACAAGATGTTAGAGCATCAAATATATATATATAAGGCGTCCCAAATATTACATATTGGATGATCATGAAGCTAGTCGTACAAAATGATAGGACTAGCAAGAGTTCAGTCATACATGATCAACCCTAGGATTTGTTAATCATGTTTACAGCCCGTAGGCAGACAGTAAGTAAATGTGCATCGAGCTAACAGGTGCTCGTCGGCAAACGCCTCAAAAGAATAAATTTATATATAAGTGGGTGAATCAAAAAGGGAAAACCCACTCGTAGCTCGGGTTCCGTCTAGTCGCCACCATCGGGCTGGAGGTTCGGTAGATCCTCGGGTGCTGCTCTGAAATCTGGCCACACAAAACCAGCAGGGTCAAACCCCAGAAAGAGCAAGTGCCACAAAGGAGGCCACGAAATAAGAACAAAAGCCAGTATATCAGATCATAAGAAACTAATTACATAAAAAAGACAATTATTAAGAAGAAACCTGGCAGGTGATATACGATGAGATAACCATGGGACTCTTCAGATAACCAGGTTACAACCCGTAAACCAAACAAGGACCGGGGTTGTAACCCTTCGTCTGATTTCTCCCACCATTTATCGGCAAGATAAAATACAAGAAATCAGGACTTGTAATTAATAATGATTAAGGGAAAGCACGAGTAATCATGTCATGTCATAACCTTGTACAGGATCAGGGCAAGACAAGCGGGACTAGACTCCATCCAATCAATCACGGCCAAGCAAGTACTACGGCTTACTACTTAACTAACTAGGGTTATCACAAGCCTAATTACTAACAAGATGCAAGTGAAAATTTCTCAGTCCCAAGCCCAGCAGACTATCCAGTTATCCTTCCGCGGGTTGAGAGTATAGGTGGGTACATCGCCCGGGAGACAAATATACCCTTAGGTGACTTAGAGGGTGCAACACACGACGGTGTGCTAGAAATGTGCTCTACTCGTCGGCAAGCTACAAGTCCAATTAAGTGCGCCCAGATAACGAGATTGCCTGTGACTGGAAATTTTCCATGAACTATAGTTTGATCTTGTCATTAGCCTAATCCATATTTAGTATGAATCCCTGACCGTGGAACCAGGGAGTCACGTCCTAGACATGATGCAAGACAAGACAAGTGGATTGTACAAGCAAGCAAGCAGGAACACCCACGGTGTCAAGTTGATTATACAAGTCAAATTAGCCGTCGCAACAACATCAAGTCAAGTCCGGATTATAAGTTACAAGTTACAAGTCAAGTCAGGTACAAGTCAAGAGTGCGCCGCCACGGGCCACTATCAAGTTATCAAGTATCAAGATTAATCATGTCAGGGTACTTGTCAGGAGTGCGCCACGATGGGCCACTATCAAGTCAGGTTGGTCATGTCAGGAGTGCACCACTATGGGTCACTGTCGTGTTATGCTAGTTCCTTGTCATACCATGCCATGTACAATAGTCATTCCAAACATAATAAAATATCAATATACAGGGCTATAGAAGAGCCAAGCTTAAGGAAAATAAAACCAAATCACTATGATTGGGCAGATTGCACAAGGGTCCCTAGGGTCGGGTTGCGCAGGAGTCAAGTACGCCAGGAGCCAACTGCGCAAGGGTGAGCTGCGCAGGGTACCAACTGCGCAGGGGTGGATGGCGCAGCAAATGGATTGCGCTGGATCAGGTTGCGCAGGAATGGATGGCACAGGGTCAGATTGCACAGGGACGGACTGCGCATGAGCAGACTGTGCATGAACGGACTGCGCATGAGCAGACTGCGCATGAATCCATGCGCACTCGGGTTGAGCGCAGTTCGCCAAGAGGCAAGCTGCGCGGTCGGCGCTGCACTAAAGAGCGCAGGCCGAGAGAGGGGATGCGCAGTCCAGCACTGCGCTAATGAGCGCAGGCTGCAGGCTGCTACTCCAGGCCGAGAAGAACACCAAGAACACCAAGAATTTAAATTTCATATCTTTGTCAAATCAAAGTCAAATCTAGATTTTCAAAGTTCTAACTTGAGTAAAATTGAATTCTCTTCCACATGGAAGCATCAAAATCCACAAAAATACAACTTAAATAGATCAAAACTATGTAAATCTGAAAATGGAGAAAACTTAGATCTAGAACAATGGAAACTCCAAATCACAAAATGTCAAGTTCTAATGTTGATCACCATGGCCTAATCTAGCTAATGAACAAATAAAATGTGGTTCTCATGTGGTGGCAAGGTGCACTTGCCTATAGGTGATGGTGTTGTGTAGAGGAAGAAGAAGAAGAAGAAATAAATGAAAATAATGAGGAGAGAGAAAAGTAGGTGGGGATTTATGATGGTGGGTTGTGGTGGAATGAGGGTGGAGAATAGGTTAAGGTGTTCCTCTCATGATAACCAAACCAAACCAAACCCTCTCCACAAAATAAACCAAGCCATGTAAAAACCCAATTACGAGAACCAAAATTCGCAAGTCAAGTCAATTACAAGTACATGCCAAAATCCAAGAAAATAAAATACAGGTCCGAAATACGTATAAGCCTGATAAAATACGTATTTCGAATTTGGGTGTTACAACTTGCAACGGAGCTAGCTACTTGCGTTGAAAGGACCATGATTAACAAAACTATACATCCAGGATAGCTTGTTATGCTAGTGACTAAAGTTCATATAGATGGGTCGGTATGGCGGCAATCCGTATGTGTGCCTTTGGATTGAGTCTAGTTGAATGTGTGTACGATTGGAACACGATATTTGGGCCTAAGATTGGCTGTAATGTAGGCGACGTACTTCGGCACAAGATGTGGCGTCGAGTCTTAAGTGTTGGCATGTAAGTTGTATAAGTGGGATTTGGGTCATTTCGAGTTTAAGTAAGGAATCTCCGTAAGGTAAAGTTGGTCGAGTGACACTAAGTTCACAAGTCTCGATTTGGGTCAGTTGGTGATCAAAGTGGCAAGGGCCACGAGGCAAAAATATGGTTAAGTCACACTAAGTTGCGAGGTACAACACGATGGATTTATAGCACGGTCAAAAGGAAACCGAGTACTATCACGTAGTTCGTGTCTTTAATTTTTGGCTGTAAGGCAAACACGACTTGATAGGTTAACGTTGTTGGCACGAGAAGGGTCTAGAGGAAAAGTATGATTGAACGTTGTTGTTGCAAGCACGAGATCGTCTAGAGACACAAAATAGGCCAAGGCGTCTGTCCTAAAACTGATCCTAAGGCAAGAGTAAAAAGACAATAAAAAAGGGTTATGTTGTAAAAAGTAAATGAACGTGTCGGTTTTGTATGGGTGGACGAGGAGCTCATTCTACCAGTACAGTTGAGTACTGACACCTATATAGTTTCCACGTGCAGGCACATATAGAAGCTTGTGGCACGGAGCTCGCTTGGATGCGTCGAGGCACGGAGTTCCTTGGCGATTCGAAGCGTGCGGCCGTATGGAGTCAAGACTTATATGGGACATAATGTATGGACGTCGCCTTCCAAAGCATCCGCTGGCTCAAGACTTGTATTGAGAGATAAGAGAGAGCTGAGTGACTTGTAATGTGAGAAGAGTGAGCTGAGTGACTTGTAATGTGAGAAGAGTGAGCTTGAGTGACTTGTAATCTTGGCCTTGCGCTCCCATTGTAATCCTTGTTTCAATATCAATAAAATGCATCTTTTGAATGACTTGTGTTTTGTTCTAAATTTTTGTTGCTATTATTCAATGTCTTTGCTTGGGACTTCTGTGCGATGTTTCCGTCGCAGCCGCTGTAATCGACCGTTATGGAACCCACCTTGCACGAGCGCAATCTAGGCTCATGCGGCATCACGTCTTAGCGAGGACGATCGCTCCTACGGGAGCGGGGCGTGACAACATGCAACACAGATGTTGCACAATGCAGGTGTTACGCAACATAGGTTTCGCGTAATACAGATGTCGCACAACACAGATGTCGCGCAACACAGGTGTCTCGTAACACAGATTATCGTACAACCTATGATTTTGTGTATTCTGCTCCATAGAATTAGGCTCTTTTTGGGAGTAACTTGTGTTTGTTCTTCTTCTTTTTATAGTTGATCTTAGAGAAGACCCTGATGCTGAGAAATTTGCTTCAGCTTTCAATATACCAGAATATAAAGAAGAATTATTTTATGTCTCATATCCACAATACGATGAACCTGAATCCAGAAAGGCCATACTCATTGCTCAAGAAAGTAACACTTTGTTATGTCTGATGAACGGTGAACCTTTAGAGAGTGTAGACAATGTGGTTCATAAGAAACCAGCCTTCTTGGTTGGATATGCAGTCAAGAAGACATCTCAGCCAAAGACCAAAAATGAAGAAAGGATTTATCAATGTAGGAACATAATTATGTATCTCACTGAGATGTCAAGACACATGTCCTTGTACCGATATGAATTCTCCAGTCACCCTCGACGGATGGTATGGGACCCGACTCCGATTTAGCAAGCCACAGTCGGGAAAATATGTTACAAGTTAGGTCCGTATAGCAAGGACCTATTTTACAGTACTTCAGACAGGTACAGTTCCCATCTGAGGGGTTTGAAGACGAGTTGTATACCTCAGGAAGATTCATCATTGCTTCTTCCTATCAGGGTACCCATCTTTGCGAACACATTTGCTAAAGCTGAAGGAAGATACCCAGATCAGGCCATGCGTTTGACAGGCCTAGTGAACCCTGACATGAAACCTTGGAGCAGCTTAGTGATTTAGATTTTGGATCAGTTCAAGGACAAACTTCTCGAAATAGAACTTTATGAGGCTATCTGGGCCACTGTTCATGGCTTTCGCCCAAATGCTCATATATTCTTGGCTCGGATTGAAAGATACAACGATAGAACCGGTACCTTCATGCCCCCTCATGGAGAAATTGGTTGTGCACATTATGAGATGAAACATCTCTCACATATTCCAATGGGTAACAACCCATATGAAGAATATGTGCCCACTAATGAGGAACTGGATATTCTGTACAGAGAACCTCAGATGGTGGTTGTGTTTGAGGGGCTTCTTTTCCATTATAAGATATGCTCCCTTTATTACAAAAGCGCTTCCACATGGGCTTGTTATACAACCAAGTGGATGTCATATTTGTTTTTAGGCCATATCTTTGAAGACAAGATAGTCGAGAGTCAGGCTTGCGATCCTTGCTTGTTCAAACTGCTCAGCCGTAGCGACATAAAAAAACTGATAGAAAAGTCCAAGCATACCGATAACATCTTGGATGTGGACTGGAATCCATTTAAGGCTGGTGCTACTATTGAGAGTTATCTCAGGCAGGGTTACATACCCATGTCAAAAGAAGCCCAGTTGGCGGGTTTACTTTCTTTGTGACTGCGACAATTTTTAGTTCCCGGGGCCAGTACAGTCGATAGATTTCATCGAGGCATACTATTTGTTGCTGTGTGTCTAGTATTTGGCCACAAGATGGATATTCTTTCAGCGATGACTTGTCGCCTGACCGCATGACTGTGTTCTTTTGTTGACACTATGTCACGACCCGCACCCAGTGTAAGGGTACAAGTGCGTAACCACGCTCAGTCTACATCGCAGAATTGGCGGTAGAACGCTGTTCTAGGTCACTATCTAAACCAACTCACGCAATTGTATAATTTACTTGTCTTAAATCTCAACTCTGGACAGAGAACAAGTATAGAAATAATATAACTCAATCACAGTCTAAGCACGATAGAATATCACAGAATTCTATAACTAAAAGAAAACAATAAAACTACTAAAAGATAGTATTTCAAACAACTCAAAATAAGGCAACTCTCAAATTATTACAGTTCAAGTTCCAGTAAAGAAATCTAAAACAGTCTACTAAACTAGTCTCCCGATCACTCCTGAGAGTCAGGGCCAAAGGTAGCTAATCCCTCTCCAGATCCATAGTGAGTAGGGCAAACATCCTCAGGGCTAACATCTGTAATATTTTAACAGGTCCAGTCAGGACAGGAACGAATACATCTCATCAAGTAAATCTAAGTAAATGACGAAAACCATTAAACAATTATAGACATTTTATTGATGAAGCATGTGAATTCGAGACAGTTCAAGATGTAAAACTATAGTAAAAGAACAAGGAAAGTAAAAGCTGTGAAACAGAATATCATGTCAATAAAGACTGTAAATAAAAGGTAGCTGAACTAGATTAATGTGATATGAGTCCAGTGGTACAATATATGTCAAGTGTGATTCCATTCAATGATCCAAATAGGGTGATTCTTGTAATAGTTCTTATGATGATTCTAGTAAAGATTCTAGACAATACTCACAGTGTGTTTTAAAATACTGAGATCGATATGTAAACGGCTAGGGGTAATCCGGCACATCACACACTGGCCAAGTGTGGTACGGCTATCATTCTTATATAATTCACAGGGAGGTGGTTCGAGTATTTAGGAATGTTTACATGTCTACTCAAGTATTTCCCCGCCCGACAAATATGAGTGAATCCATAACACGATACGTAAATCGAGAATAAATCTAGCCAGAACATGAAGGTGCTTGAATGTGATTCTTGTAATGGTTCTTGTAATAGAGGCCAGACGAGTAAGGTATGTGTGTCGTATACATAAATTCCAGAAAATATTAATTCGTGTTTGTAACCGAGAATCAATAGAACTGACTAAAACTGAAATATAGAATTCGACAAGTAAATGAAAGAACTTTCAGAGAATGTACTCGCTTGACAATCCGAGCTACTGATGAGGATGTATAACTGAAATGAAGTGATGTAAACCTATTTAAGGTAACCACAAGTCACAACATGGTCTAACATATTATAAGAAAGGGCTACAATGCAATTCTACATGCTTCTAAGTCCTTCTAGGTCAGAGTCAACCTTGGTCAACTCTGGTCAACTCTGGTCAAACCTAGTCAACTATGAGTCAACTAGTCCGTTTACTAATTTCTATGTCATACTCAAGTTTTCAAGTCATTTGGAGTTCGTTTGAGTCGATTTAGATCAAGTTTGACCCAAAGTTGACTTTTGTCAACTTGGCCAACTTGTCGGCCAATTCGACCAAACCAAGCTCTAAATGACGAACCTAAATTGTTACAACACTCCTATGGTCACAAACACAAACCTACCATCACATAAGGATATATATATATATATATATATATATATATATATATATATATATATATATGTGATGGTAGGTTTGTGTTTGTGACCATAGGAGAAAAAAAAAAAAAATATATATATATATATGTGTGTGTGTGTGTGTGTGTGTGTGTGTGTGTGTGTGTGTGTGTGCGCGTATGTATAAGTCTTTATATATATATATATATATATATATATATATATATATATATATATATATATATATATATATATATATATATATATATAAAATATATATATATATATATATATATATATATATATATATATATATATATATATATATATATATATATATATAAAGACTTATACATACGCACACACACACACACACACACACACACACACACACACACACACACACACACACACACACACACACACACATATATATATATATATATATATATATATATATATATATATATATATATATATATATATAAAACTTATACAAGGATAGTTATGAGGGGAGTACGGACTGTTGTTAAACTCTAGAAATCTGGAATCAACTGTCCCCAACTGAAATTATACTCAAAACCATAATATATATATATATATATATATATATATATATATATATATATATATATATATATATATATATATATATATATATATAGCTTACATATACATACTATTATACATAGGCCTATATATATACAACTATGTATATACTCAAATGGAAAGAAGGAAGGATTGGTTTTTGAAAAGAAAAAGCAATCCCAGACCTGGAACAAAGCATCTCAACCAAAAACGTACAACATAAAAATATACATATAGATATATATTTAAAGTATATATATACTTATATGTATATAAACCTATACATAGGTAGGAAACCCATATATAGCCATAATAGATAAATAAAAAGGAAATAAAACCAACGACTCATTCCCTACAGTCCCAAATCCTCATGAACGAACCGAAAACTCAGAAATTGAAGTTAAAAAGTTAAGAAATCAAAATGTACATTTTCTATTCAATTTTTGAAAACCGAAAAACCTATTTTTGACAAATCAACCCAAATCACAAAATACTCCACAATAAATCACGAAACATGACACACACGTTAGTCTCGACATACGTGACATGCTCGTGCACTCACGGAGTCGAAACCGTGTCCGTGTCATGTCCGTGGAGTGCGTATCGCAAAACCGATACCGCGTGTCGAAGAGAGCGTTCTCGCTCGATTGCGCGTCATACGCACAACGAGAAGCCACGAGCTCGTGCACACGGCTGGGTAGGCTCACGGGGTAGGTCTAGGACACGTCGACACAACATGAAGTCGCAGCAGCACGACGCAATGGCCCACGCACAGCGCGCGGCCTGTGCGCGCATGCGCGCGCACGTGCGCGCTCGTGCGGGCGGTTCGCCGTTCGTGGCTCGCGCGTGGGGCCACTTCACGACTCGGGGTCGAGCCCTTGGGTAGTCTAGGTATAGGGCTACATGTTCAAACTCCAGGAACGGTCCCTCGTCGCGTTGTGTGAGCGTACGAAGGGCGTTTCAGTCCCGAATTTCAGCCGGATGCACAGAATGGCTGAACAGTGCACGATGAATAACTCCGCGCTCGCTCAAGGAAACGCCATGAAATTTTACGAGCGAGTGGGCAGAGGTTGTCCCTACGTGCTCGCAAAATTTCACGTGAGACGGAGCTCTGTGCATCGAGTTATGATACAAAGACAGCAGGGCATGCACGGGACCGTGCACGGGATCTCGTGCACGCGTGTCCGTGTCCGTTTGGATGCCGAAATCGTGTCAATTTCTGATCCGTCTTCATGAAAGTTGTTACAAATCATATTAGGAAGGATTTCGTGAAAACATAATCGAAAATTAACACTTTTCAATTCTAAGTGGCATTTTGCCGAACACGTGCAACGTGAGACCGATACGTGTCCGATACCGCTATCAAACGAAACCAAAATCCTACGAAACTTTATACACAAATCAAGGGTGCCTATATGGATGCAATAATGAAGAAAATTCAGGAGAAACAAAGGTAGATCAGAATTTACCTATTGAGAGTCGGAATCTCAATAAACGAAACTCCTCGAACGACGTGTAGGTCGATTCCCCTCAAGCAAATACCTCAGCCTCCTCGTTAGTAATACTCCAGCAAATCCTCCTCTTCTAGATGGGTGCAATGGAGTTCGTTTGGGGAGAAACGGACTCCAGATGAAGAAACTAGAATTTTTGGAGGAGGAGAACTTTTAGGGTTTCACTTGTGGAGGCTATGCTTCACAAATGAATGAGAGAGGGGGAGGGTACTACTGTGGCCGGCCATATAGGGGTTTCTAGGGTTAGGGTTTCACGTGGGACAACTCCCTCAAGTTGTAATAAGGCCCAAGTCATAAAGACTTTAAAAAGGCTATAAAGAAATGACTTAAAATTCATTTAAAACATTCTAAAATAACTAATTAATTCTAAAATAATTCCTACAAGGTAAAATTAATTCTAATTATTATTATTAGGCTTCTAGTCAAGGCTGGCTAAGTTAAACCCATTTATACTACACAAACATCAAACAAAATCACATATCATCACATGAATTCAATAAATTAATAAATAATATAATAATTATAAAATGACCAAAATATCCCTAAATTAAAAATGTGGTGGTTACACACTATGCTGTACGATAATGCTGCTCTGCTAGATTTTTCCTGCACCAAAATGCCTTATACTTATTTGTTTGGGTGGTTATTGCTACACCATCCCAGCTTGATGGACAATGATATGGGTGAAGTTGGAGGCAGCGTTATCAGGCGTTATTCCAATGTTCGATGGAATATAAATGCACTTTCAGAATGCAGAAGAGCTTTTAACCGAGGATCTGGATAGAGATTTCAGTGTGTCCCTCCTCCTCCAGGATATGAAAATTTTTCCCCACAACTCATGGCTTTAGAAACGACATCTCTCCATCTGTCTCCGACTAATTTTGCATGGTTGAAGACAATCCGACAGTCTCACCTAGTGTATCGATTTGAGGAAGAGTGTTTTCTGGAACCGTATTTGCCAAGTCGATTCGTTCGACAATTTGGCTATGATCAGCTGCATCTGGGGAATGCCACTACTTGCCTTCAGGCCAAGGGTTTCTTGATTGATGGTGCTAGAGCTTGAAGATATTATAATGCCAGAGGCACCAAATCTATGTTCTCCATGCCCAATAATCTTGCTCAGGGTCCACGTATGTTGTACACGTACGCAAATTTCTATACTTCGGCAAACACTTTTGTCGAAAACTTTGATCTGGCCCACAGCTTTGCCACTGATAAGCGATCAAAGGCTGGAGTCTGTACTGCATAGTTGTTCAGGGATGTAGAAGATCGAGACCCTACCGATGAATCTCTGGAGGCTTCTCTTGTAGGCTTCCTAGATGAAGTAAATGATCCGTTGGACGTATCATTAAAGGTAAAAAAAGGAAAAGTCTCCTGCCATGGGGCTTAAGAAAAGGAAAACTGGTGATTCATCTGCTCTTTCACATCATGATGATCTTCCTTCTTCACCTAAGGCTCTAGAGAAGAAAAAAGACGAAGACCACTTTGGTCATTAGTGAACAGCCTACTACCAGGACAACTCGGTCCCAGTCGAAGTAGATGCATACTTGGGAATCGCCTGGGAAAGGAGGGATAACTCCTTCTTCGGTTCCAAAACAGAGTGGAGTCGCCCGATAAGAAGTGCCCAGAATGCAAGATGACCTTGATGAGGTCGA
The DNA here is from genome assembly GCA_029216955.1 of Iris pallida. Lineage (NCBI taxonomy): Eukaryota > Viridiplantae > Streptophyta > Magnoliopsida > Asparagales > Iridaceae > Iris > Iris pallida. The sequence goes on from JANAVB010005799.1 coordinate 4,039,834, forward strand.
AGAATAACCTGTAGCACCTCTGCTACGGAAGGCCAGAAAAAAATTGCTGATGACTCGAGCAGAACGTCAAACCATTGACGCTTCCTCCATCCCTTCTAGACCAAAGGAATTTGATATATCATTACCCTCACAGAAGGATCTGCCATCTCAAAAAGGTAATTTCTATACTTTTAAGCATAATTTAAGATATGAATGATATATATTGATATTATTCTTTTTTATTTACAGAGACAACAACAATTGATATTCCAGTCTCAGTTACTACCGAGGAAATCCCAGGATATCGAGTTGTGCGGACGACTGTTTTCGTAACTGCACTGACTGCAGCAGGAGTAACACTGTCATCCCCGACTCCAGATGTCCTAGAGGCTACATTTCCTGAGGAGGAGTTTCCTCCTATGGAATCTCAAGATGCGGTTGCCGATCTTCCGACCGCTCAAACTCCTACTCGTTCTCAAGAAGATCGAGAAATGATAGACGCCCTCCTGGATTGTGACTATGGCGATGAGTCAATCGGAGATAATTCTGCAAGCGCTGCTGAAAAAGAACCAGTTTTAGTGGATATCCTACTGATACCGGCTGAAAAAGGCCATATAACTGTTGAGGGTGAAGAGCACCCCGTTGTTGATAACAGGCATCCAAGCCAAAAAACTGATGAGTTTGAAAATAACGAAGATCAGACTACGGCTCCTGAAGATGCTGGGAATGATGAAAATCCTAGCAACATTGCTGCGGAGACTCAGACCTCTGCCGATCAAGCTCTTGAGGTCAAGGATGCAGAAGTGATTGCTTCAACTAACCAAGTAGAGTCGGGGTCCGAAAGCAGTCGTTTCCTATCAGGCGATTCTGAGGCTGGAAGTGTAGTAAGGCGGTAGTGTCTGAAACTACCAAAGCCGGGCTCTGTACGGATTTTGTTACACCTCACAATACCCCATATGTACTGCCAAGTTTGGGTAAATTTCTAACTTTTAATCACCCTAATTTTTTATGATATACACTGACTATGTATCTCGACCGTAACAGGTCCTGTAGGGACGATTATGCCATTTCCTTCAATGGCTCTCAGCTTCAGCTCAAAAATAGCTCCTCTAGATATGGGACCCATACTGGAGAAGGAAGCTCGACTATGATGCCTGTAGTCGGTCTCCTGGTGCACAGTCTATGATTCCTCCAACTATTCTAGGAGGAGAAATTCTTGCAGAGGAAGCTACTCTAGGCGTCTTAGCGATGAACAGTCTCATCGTAGAGTCCTATACCAACACTTTCTTCATATCTTTGAGGCCTCTAGTTCAGAGGGTACTGGAGAAAAATAATCCATATGAATCGGTAAGGGGTCATTCTTCCTGTATAATTGCACCCATCCGCAAGGTCGGAGATATGGATAGAGCCACCTATCTGGTGCATATCTTAGATGCGCTTTAGGAATCTATCAAATCTTACAAAGATATGATAAGAGGAAATATTCAAAAACTTATAGACGCTGAGTTTGAGGCAATGGCTAATGAGGCTGTAAGAAGAAAGACTGAATTCGAAGCTTCTGTGGTGGCCTTCTCACAACGTACTGCAGAAATGAAAGTTCATATTGTTGAAGCAGCTTCTTCTGTTGAGCGGCACAAGACTGAAGCTATCGAGAAGGAGAAAGAAGCTTCTGAGTGCCAAACTCGCATTTAGAGCTAGAAGCTGAGTTGACCCGGCTCCAAGAAGTACTTAAAGCAGCTCGGCGACGTGAAGAGGAAGCGCTAGAGTTGCATCAAATTGCTGAAAGCCAACTAGATGAACTGAGGCGACAAAAAGATGAATTTTTCCAAGCCGAGCATGCTAAATTAGAGTGCCAAGCTGTCTCACTTATACCCTTTGATCAGGAGTCTGGAAGAGCTTAGGCTAGACAACAGGTGCTCAATTCTAGGGTAGAAAGAGCTGAGAACTTGAAGAGATTGATCATGGAGCTCAGTACTCGACCTCCTCAATGAAGTTGGTTTTTTTTGTCTTTTTTATGATGTAATCTTGATATTTTGAATCATCAATACAATTAATGATCTTTTTATGGTTCTATTACTTGTTGTATGCATGTGATAGACATAAGTAATGGATCAAAAGCATTAAATATGTTCAGTGGTACCGGACGTGACATATCTCCTTAGAAAATAACAATATTTATTATATCTGTACAGAGGTAATGTGGACGTGACAAAATATAATAATTAAAATATTGTCATTTCAATAGACGATCTTATTAGAGGTAATATGGACGTGATAGGTAGCTGACGTAGATAGTAGAATTCAGAGTTAATGTGAACATGAATTCAAATATTTATTCTGATTATCTTCGAATCAGCTGGAATTTCAAAGATAGGGTTTATGATCAAGTGATACAATGTGGATATACTCCGCTGAGGATTTAAAAGTTTATCAGAAAAGTGAATAAGAGACAATAACTCAATGCCTTTTTTTTATATATACAACATTCATAAGATATCTTATACATCCTTCAAACATAGTATTTCTTTAGAAATTTTCCATTAATAGGCATCATAGAGACTCAACCATCCATCCCGGTTAGTTGATAAGCTCCGTTCGAGAAAATATTGCTTACAACATATGGACTTTCCCACTTCGCTTTGAACTTGCCTTGGCTCTTGTGTGTCATAGTCATAGGACATCTGACAGTAAGAACTAGTTCGTCTTTCTAAAATGCTCGTACTTTGACTTTATGATTGAAAGCTTTTGAGATGCAGGCCTGGTATAACTCGATATGTTGTTGAGCTAGTAGCCTTTTCTCATCAAGCGCTTCCAGTTCTTGAAGTCGAAGACGATCGTTGTTTTCTGTTGTGAGTTCATTGGCAATTGCAATCCTCAGAAAGGGAATTTGAATTTCCAATGGTAGAACAGCTTCACACCCGTACACTAAAGAGAAAGGTGTACAACCAGTAGGATTGCGTACAATAGTGCGATAAGCCTATAAACATTCTCCAAACTTTTCACTCCAATTGCGTTTGTTAGTAGAAACAAACTTTTTGAGGAGTTTGATGATAGTCTTGTTGAATGCTTCAGCCAAACCATTAGCTACAGGTTTATAGGCAGTAGAAACGACATTATCAATTCTGTTGTCATCACAGAATCGAGTAAACTTCTGACTGATGAATTGTAGTCCATTATCATGAATGATTCGTCGAGGAACGCCAAATCTGTATATCACATGATATTTGACGAAGTTGATAACCTTGTTGGTCTTAACTTCGGACAAATGTATAGCTTCAACCCACTTCAAAAAGTAATCGATTATAGCCAATATAAACCGATGTCCTCTAGACGACGGTGGATTGATAGGACCAATGACAACCATGCCCTAAGCTTCAAAGGGCCATGATGGGAAGTCGGATGAAAAAATTCCGATAGTTAGTGGATGAAGTCTGTATGGATTTGACAGGCTCGGTACTTCCTTACATACTCGATGGCATCTTATACCATAGTGGGCCAGTTGTAACCCATACGTCGAATACGATCCTGAAGTTTAGAATATGGCTGATGTGCACCATAAATACCATCGTGAGACTCCAGTAGTATTTGTTTTGTTTCATCTCCCGCAAGACACCGTAGTAGTAAATCGTCAAATGTTTGTCGATAAAGGGTCTTGGTGGTATGATTATAATAGAATCGGAGTGATCGCCGACGAATGGTTGTAGCTTCTTTAGGATATTCGGGTAAGATGTCATGTACCACGAAGTTAATGAAAAGAATTCTCTAGTCTTCGCTGATAACGTTGATTTTAGTTGAATTGCTGAACTCAATGATTGAATTATTTTCGATACAAAATAACTCTCTATTAGTAATAACAATCATCTGTTGTCTTCTGACTGGAATTGCCAATACTACTGCAAGATTGGCCAATGCATCAGCTTTGGTATTGCATGCTCGACGTACATGTTCAATGAAGAATCCTTTGAACGATGAAGCCATTCTGACTGCTGCCTCATGATATGGGACAAGATCTTGATGTTGAACCTTATATGTTCCTCTGACCTGATTGACAATCAATTTAGAGTTTCCATACACTTCAAGATATTCAATATCCAATTTTTAGCTAATTGGAGACCAATGAGTAGGGCATTGTATTTGGCCACATTATTGGAGCATGACTCATCCAAGGAATAAGCTCTTTGAATAGCTAATCCTTCCGATGATACGAGGATAATTCCAACACCTGCGATAATGGCTCCTTTTGGTCCGATTCTGGATGCTCTATCGAAGAATAGACGCCAGGCAAGAATTTTTTCTGAAATCATATTAGATTCCAAATTTTCGTCTGGAATCTCGTCATAGAGTTTAGACGTTTCGGGAATTGGATGAGCCGCTAGAAAGTCAGTAAGGACTTGACCCTTAACAGACATTTGAGGAACATAAACCATATAATATTGTGCTAATAATATGGTCCATGTAGCAAGCCTGGAATTTAGTGCACTTGGCTTCTTCATTAAGACCCGAAGAGGGTTAACTGTAGAAATAACATTAATAGTTCGGCCAGTGATGTAATGTCTCATCTTTTGAACAACAAACATCAAAGGTAAACATTCATTTTCCATTAGGCTATATCGATGTTCAGCCCCGATCATTATACGGTTGAGATAATAGATAGCTTACTCATGACCTTCTTTGTTCTCCTGAGCTAGTAATGCACCTAACGAACGATCCATCGCTCGAACATACATCAAGAAAGGGTATTCCTGAGATTGGTGGTACTAAGACTGGTTGTAGAAGCATGAAAAATATGGCGTTCATGCGGATTACAAATTGTCGTATAGGTACTTTGGGCCAAACAGGTCCGCATAAAGGAAAGCCGCATGACTGGTTCAATGATATATGCGGCCCGTCGACAACCAGCTGCAGAAGGAAGATATGCGGCAAAGAGGAGCAGTTCGTCTGATAAAGCTGACAAATCCTGACAAAACTGACAAAAATGACAGTTCTGACACTTCGACAAAAAGATAAGATGTGAGACGTCGCCCAAAAGCAGGGTTCGTACGCCTTCATGCGGCCAGAAGGACTGTCATCTAAGCCGCATAAAACTTATACGGCTCAGACATATGCGGTCCCAAAGTCTCCAAATTTTATGCAGCCAAGAGTAACTGTGATCCAAGCCGCATGAGCTTTATGCGGCCAAAATATAGAATCTAGGCGGCTTAAATTCTTAAGCTATGTCTGGACTAAGGAAGTTTACGAGTTAAGCCGCATGAGGCTCATGCGGCCCCACATGGTCGAAAACTGAGAGATCTATGCGGCTAAAAAAGTGATTCCTGCAATAGGACGCATAGCAATCTGACCAAGTCCTAAACTACCCAGATTTGCTGTAACAAAATCCCAACAAATCAACAGATGGCAGCCAAAGAGCGGATCTTTGCGTGCCAATCAGCCACACGGTCACAGGCCATCTATGCGGCTCAACATACATTCTATTATAAATAACAGGGTACCACACCCCTGCAAAAAGCTGGTAACCTTCAAGAAAGTAATTTCTTCAAGATCTAGAGACTGCGTCAAATAGTCCATGGAGTAAGGCAGAGTTGATAGCACTTTCCTGAGCCTCCACCGTCACCCCCCAGAATCAAAACTAAACAATTGTATTTAGATTATTTTATAGGATTTTTTCTAGACTTTTTTTTTGTATAAGCGAGTTTACAGTCAATTTCAGTGTTCTGTACTACCTGTGTTTGATATTTTTATGGCAAACACTGGTGGGTTCATCAAGTACCGCTTTATGTCTTCAAATGTTTGCTGGCATTCTTTAGTCCAAATAGAAGACACACCTTTTTTCATCAATTAAGTGAATGGTCTGCAACGTCCAAAAATATTCAAAATGAATCTCCTGATATAAGCAAGCCGACCCTGGAATCCTCGTAGCTCTTTTAGGTTGCATGGAGGACGCATATCTTGAATAGCTTTGATCTTCTCGGGATCAACGTGTATACCTTTAGAGGTAATAACGAATCTGAGAAATTTGCCACTAGAGACTCCTAGAAATGACTTGGTGGGATTCATCTTGAGTTGATGCTGGCGCATTATATCAAAGATAGTTCTCAAGTCTTGGATGTGGTCTTCCTTTAGATGACTTTTGACAGCAATATCGTTGACATAGCATTCAACAGTCTTCCGCAAATGATCACGAAAGATGGTACTCATAGCCCGCTGATAGGTGGCACCAACATTCTTAAGATCGAACGGCATGGCAGTGTAACAGTATACTCCGAGTAGAGTACAAAATGATGTATGTTTCTCATCTTCTGGATGCATCTTGATTTGGTTGTATCATGAGAATCCATCCATAAACGATATTCATTCGAATTTGCAAGTATTTTCGATCATCACATCACTGATCGGAAGAGGAAACTCATCATTGGGACAAGCATCGTTGAGATCTCTAAAGTCAATGCAGACTCGAACCTTCCCCGTTTTCTACCATTCCCGTTTTCTTTATAACTAGGACGACATTAGCCAGCCAGTCAGGATGCTGTTCTTCTCTGACAAAACCATAAGAGATAAGTTTCTTGACTTCAGTTTCTATGGCATCCATCATGTTAGGTCGGAATCGACGTTGTTGTTGTTTGACTGGCCTTACATTGGGCAAGATGTTGAGCCTGTGGGTAGCAATCTGAGGATCCAGTCCTGGCATATCCTCATAACTCCAGGCGAAGATGTCAATGTATTCCCGGATAAGCTGAATTTATTCTTGCTTGTCTGCTTCTGGGAGGCTTTTACTGATGAAGATAGGTCTTGGCGAGCCCTCTTATCCAATATCGACCTGAATTAATTGATCTTCAGTAGGTGGTTCTCGTTGTTCGAAACGAAGTTTCCATTGAGTGTCCTTTCTTTATGCCCAAGGATCTACTTCAGGAGCTTCAACTACATCATCCTCTAAAAATTCGACAGACACCATTTAGAAGATAGTGTCACACGATGGACGTGTCCGACGTTGGTGTCAGAATCCTATGAAACAGAATCAGAAGAGTTAGATCGCTCTTCTTTGTCAGATTCAAAAGCTTCTGGGGTTGGAACTGGTGAGGTATAGCCTAATCCACGCTTCATTTAGCTATAGTATTGTAGTGGTTTTCATTTTGGATCGGAAATACGAATGTGAGTTCGCCTTCCTTTACCGCCATTGAGACCGACTTTAAAATTATAACCCATCTTTTGAATAATCTCTTTTGATTGTTGGCTATAACGACAAAGTTGGAGTCTCCCATTATCTTCATTTTTGTCTTCGCTATTGAGAGTAGTTTCCTATTCTGTTCCTTTACTAAAAAGTATTGGAAGTTCATTCTTTTTCCTAGAAGGAACTAAAAGAAGGAATCTAATACTGGTTCAAGTAGTACTTCATTTTGGAGAGGTTGAACTGCTCCTATTATAAGTGGTTCAAAGTTATCTAGCATTTTTAAATAACATCGTGCATAATAAAAGACATCAGTATACTGCAAAGGAGATGCTATTTTATTGATTTGTACATCATCATTTATAACAGGATTCTTGGCCTTAGCAGAAGGCTTAGTCAAATTGATAACTAGAGGATGGGAAGAAGAAGGAGGAGGCTTGTTGCGACGAAGGTCAATAACAAGTGGCTCAGAAGAGGTAAGCTCCCTTTGTTCCATCTTTCCAGCAGGAGGCTGCTTGTTATGAGAGAAAAGATGGATAGTCAATGTATGAGAAGAAGGTGGACTAGTAGTACGCCATTTGACTGGGATTATGATAACATTGTCTGAGGTGTTTCTCTGATCTTCTTCACTATCCATCGCCAATACAACCTTCATGAACTCTTCCTTGTACATCCGAGAATCAGTACAATATGTTTCGATGCCTTTGAAAGGATTTAGATCAGCTACTTCCTTCTAGACTTCTCCATTGACGTCCACATGTTTGAAGCATTGGTGGAGAGTGGATGGTACAATGTTATGCTCATGCAGGAACGGTCTTCCCAACAAAGAATTATAGGATCCAAGATTATCGATCACGTAGAAGGTAACCTTTGTACGAAGATTGCCGATTTGAAATTTCAGGCAAATTTTCTCCAGGGGTTTACTTCTTCCAGAATTAAATTCTAGGATCGTTGTGATTGTTGTGGAAAGATTATGCATAGAATTCTTCAATGCATCCAGTTGAGTCTTCGGCATGATGCTGAGTGCAGACCTAGGGTCGATCAAGATACGATCAACTTTCAAGGTATTGACATATCCCGTGAAATAGATGGGTCGGTTATGACGATTATCTTCCAGCATCATATCATCTTGTGTAAAGGTGATATTGGGTATCAGCCCTATCACACTATGACAATAAAAGCAGGTTACAGGCTCCTCCTCCGGCTTCTTGAGGAGTGTCAGACAAGTATCGGCTTGCTTCAAAGCTTCGCTCAATGTTTCTCGAATTTTCTTTCAGAGACGCAGGAGCTCAAAGATTGATAACCTTGTCGGAGTATTAGCCAGGTGAGCCAGTATATCAAAGTTATACGGCTTCTCGAGTCCCAGAGGTGGGGTCTTTTCAATACTTTATCGAAATGGACTGGCTGTTTTCCCTTGTCTGTCGCTGTTAGTTTGGGAGGAGTAGGTTCCATTAAAGGTGATAAAGCAGATGAAACATTCACAGAAGGGGAAGAAGGTGTTGGGATAGCCTTCGGAGTTGGAGCAGGGTTCTCTTGACCTTCGGAGTAGTTTCGTAAGTAAAGTCTTCTAGACATGGTACCAGTTAAAGCTTCTTCTTCAGATACAGGTTCGAAGGACACCATGCTGCAATTCTTCGTGTGGCACTTGTTTTTAGAATGTTTCTTTTGACAGGATGAAGAGTTTGTCAAGAAACCCAAGCCAACATGAGATTGATTGTGTGGAAGGCATAGAGAAAGTGGTATTGGAGATCCTTTTCCATGTTTCAAGCCGGGGGCCTTCTGTAGATCATATCCCATCTTTGTCATTAGTTCACGGGATTATGGACTATATAAACGAAAAGCTGGTTGATATTTGTCCTCTGACTTTGGCAGTGTTCTTTCAGAGGAAGAAGATGAATCTGCCACTGAAATGAGGGTATCAGTTAAAGGTGGAAGAAAATTTTCACCCAATGAAGTCATATGACATGACTTGTATTTGGTCATCTTCTTGGACTTTGTGGATGAAGAAGGTGCTTCGAAATCAGTCAATAAATCCGGATGGATAATTTTTCCTTATCGGTAGACAGAGGAACAATACCATCAGTTCGTGTAGGTAGGAGATTAACAATCTCCAAAGTGGTTCTCGGGATGGGGACGACGTCGTCCTGCACAAGTTGAGCAGGAAAATCACCAATCTATATAGAGACAATGTTAGCCGTTACAGTCATTTCATCCTGTTGGATAGTGATTGCACCAGAATTTACCATCTCCTGGATCTTGCCTTTGAGCACGTAGCATGCTCGAGTCGGATGTCCGATAAATCTGTGGTAAATACAATATTTAGGGTGGTCTATTTTACCTACTTCCTCTGGCCATTTTATATCTGGCAGCTGAAGTTTATTTCTCTTGATTAGGCAATCAAAGATGCTCATGACATCATCTTCATCGAAGGAGTATTCTTCTTTCGGGCGTGGTGCTCTCTGTGGTGGTGCCATTGGAGTAGGTATTGATTGACCTATATTGATGGCTAGAGCTTCTTTTTCTTTGACATTGATAACCAAAGTCTCCTTGCCCTTGCTGTTGTTCTGACGACCACCGCTATTTGATGAAGCATGTTCATCTCTGTCAAGATTAGGTATCTGAATACCTAATTGTTTGAACTTATCAGCACTTTCTTCTGCTGCTTTAGCATTCACGATGAATGAAGGCCAATCCTGGAACCGTGTCGATCCAGTCCATATGCTGATTATAGGCAACAAGTTTGATTTGCAAGTGTCTATAGTCAAAGCATCTGGAGTTCCGAGAGGTATTTTGAGTGCCTCACGGCGGAATCGTTCAATAAAACGTTCGGTCGTTTCATTATGTCGTTGTTTAATTCTGATGAGGGCAGACATAGTTATGTCATTTGTTCTCTCATAAAATCGTTCTAGAAACATTTATTTAAATCCAGAGAAGGAGGTTATACAACCATCTGGCAAACTGCGGTACCAGTCGTAAGCTGCACCTGCTAAGCATCTGACGAACACCCTAGTGAGTAGAGCATCGTTTGGCTGTAGTTGATCAGTCATTACCTCAAAGTGATTGAGGTACAGACTTGGGGATTTACTGCCATCAAACAGCGTAATAGTAGGTGGTTTGTATTTGGGAGGAAACTGAACTTCCTTCCATTCTATAGGATAAGGCTGCCTGATACCAAGCTTCTGTAAGACATCTTCATGCTTGAAGGCTTCAAATTGAGTACGTAAAAGTTTTACGGCCTCATTAGTATCTCCCGATGATTATGGACCAGTGGACTGATTTGATGTGTTAGGAGGAGGTACTGCATGATAAGTACCATCCCAGCACCAGATTGACTTGGAATAGCCTGTACTAGTATGGAAGCATTGTGAGGAGACTATATCCCCAGACCAATATTGACTGGAGCAGATGTCATTACAGGTTCTTAGGTCGTAATCAGATTCACAACTGATGGAACCGTATGTTGTGCCATAATCACAGCACGCATGTCTGTTATCATCTTAACCATGCTCTTCAAACTGGCCTCCAAAGCAGCAATTCTCTGCTCTTGACTGTTAGATCTGGAAGCATCTTGAACTTCTGTGATGACATAAGCAGTCACTTCTCTAGCTATCGAAGACGAGCTAGTAGAAAAGATCGTCCGTTCAGAACTTTCATTATCGGCATCAAAGTCATATAAGGTACTACCCCAGGATGAGCTAGTGATGGGGAGATCCCCTTGACTGAAGGCATCTTGACTGGAATCAGGAAGATTCCTTTGACCGATTATATCTTGGTCAGAAGAAAGATTACTTTGACCGATTGTTTCTTGGTTTCTTGATCTGGTATGTTGGTATACTCCTTCGTCGTACTCACGAATCTGATCTAAGTACTGCTGACTGGGATTGCAGGATGCATTGCATCTTGGACGCTTTCCACCACCAGTGCTTCGAGACATCATGTTGTCAGAACCGTACAACAATTCATCTTCATCTACTATCATTGGTTGATGAACCTGAGCGTAGTTAAGACGGTCGAAGACAGACCGTTTAGCTGACTGTAAACAACACTTGATAACCACTTCATGGTGATTATTACAGTGGTGTTCTTGCAGCTGTATTACAGGTGGATGAGATGGATTTGTGATCATCTGCTTCTGTTCAAGAAGTTCACGGAGATCGATTACCACAATAGAGTGAGAAGAATTCGGAGGAATATATTCATTAACGATATTAGGAACATGATTCCGATTCTTGAGATGTCATGTTTCCTGAGTGTAGAAAGAAGTGCTAAGTTGATTAGCATATATAAGAGGGTTCTTAACTTTAGAAGTCTGTCTCTGGCATAAGTTAGCCACTGGCGCAGGCTGCTTGCGTCTTGCTGATGTTGATACTGGCTGGTGCCTGTTGAGATAAGTGCCCAGGTCAGAAAGGCGTGGCACTTGTGTATCTGTTTGAGATACTAATAGTTTGCCTTTCTTGGATCTTGAGATGCATAGGTTTGGAAGATCCTGAGTTGCATTCTTAGGAGTAGGCAGAATCCCTTTTTGTGCTGCACAACCTATTTCTGTACACTTGGCCTGGCGCAACTGGATGGCAAAAAGTTCAGTTTGGACATAACTCACTTTCTTAGCAGAGATTTGATTGTCTCTATCAAGAGGAGTAAGGTTTGTTCCCAAAAGAGCTTTTGCACTGATTGGCGCAAAAGCGCAACTAGAGTTGTTTTTTGCCGATTCAAGAACCGGAGAAGAATGAGGAAAAGCCAAAGGGCGCTTTCCTTTGTTATGTGACACGACAGGAATAGATGTATTCTTCGCCAAGTTCATATATGTGGAAAGAGAGGGAGTAGCTAAAGAATATTTCCCTTTGTTTTGTGGCTGAGAGGCCATAGGCGCAGGTTGCGCAAGTAAAGGAAAGGCCAAAGGGCACTTTCCTTTGTTCTGTCTAGCACTCGCACTAGATAGGTTCTTCTCAGAATTCAGAATTGGTGAAGAGGAGGGAGTAGCCAAAAGGCATTTTCCTTTGATCAGTGCCAAAGATGTAACGCTCCAGTCCCAAAATACCTAGGACTAGGAACATGACATGCTAGCTGTATACATACGAAGTACACTCCAATATATGAAAACCTCGTATGAATACATAAGCTGTAATATGCAGTAGAACCACAACAAACTAATCTCATCCACAAAACGTAAGAATAAAAGATATTATATAATCAACTATGAATTGTCATTGGTACATGTAGTTGGACGGAGACAAATCCACTACCAACAAGTAAGGAAAGAAATACATGATATACAAAAGAATGATTTTGGCGAGCGAAGCGAAGACGATCAAAGTGCAATCATCCTCAAAGAAATAGTGACGATCATGTCCACAGCTAGAACACCTGCGAAAGACAAGAGCACACACCTGGAGAGATAACCAGGTCCTCAGAGGGACGTAACAAGACACATAATATTATGCCAATATAACTGAATATAAATTGCTCAAATAAATAAGTCAATTGAATTATAACATGGTCCAACACGCACCTATTGAACTAGCGTACCATCCCCCCAACCAAATAAGGACATGAGATGGTAAACTAATTCACGATGACGTATCTTTCCATGCTATGAATCCAATATGGTATCCGGACCCCGACAAGGTTCAATACCTTCTCACCGAAGTAGTAAGCCACACCTACAACCAAACAAGGACAAGATGTGACGAACTAATCCGCGACAAGTTATTGTTCCAAGCTACGGTCAGATATAAGTACCCAAACCAAAAGTACCCGTACCTAACGGATAAGGGCGCCTAACCAAATCTAAGTGAATGTAGTTTTAAGAACAGTTTATGGTCGCATGACTACCGGGTCAAGTCAAGAAAATACCAATACAGTACAGTACCACAGTAGCGAGTCACAATGCCACATACTATTCCTCAGTATCGAGCGAGTCTATAGCATATAGTCTACCTATCGTTCCTCAGTAGCGAGCGAGTCTACGATAGATAGGGTGGTAGTCAATTTCCAATCATGTTCTCCCCGCCCAATGCCAACTCATAACTGCTAAGTCTTCTAGCATGCAACTCTATTAGCAGTTATTTTCTAATGCACGGCTTATACGTACTGGTGGCCAGCCAATCACACATGTTCGAGTCCTATATGTGACTCACAACAACGTGGCATAAATGTGTCAAGGCCTATGAATGCAACACACAACATGGTCCCTTAATCTAGGTTTAATGTGTAAGAAAAATAATACATAGCAGGAAATACAACTGAACAGTAAGTTCTAACAAGTTATGTCATGTATCACAGTTTATTTTGCATAAAAATAATAATAAATAATGCATGAAATATGAGCTAAATAAATAAACAACAAATGACAAGATGTCTTATCTGGTAGGACGCCTGGTGTGCTGCGATAATCAAGGTGACACGATCTGCGACTTCGGTGTAACAACTACACAAGGGGACCTCTGTTGGCGGCACTGATGGTTCCATCGAGTCTAGGACGGTCAAATTAGTTAGGGTGGACACAAGGTAGTCTCGATTTGGCGAGGGAATAGGAATGATGGACTCGGACACGGACAAGGTTCGATAATAGAAGGAGGTTGCGTAAAACAAATACTTATACTATTTCAGAAAGGTTATTTTATAATATTTGAAACAGGGTTCTATTAGTTAAAAATAATTTTACGTAAATACTTGAAAATCTAAAATCGTTTTAGGCTACATTATAATTTATAAGTCAAAAACTATTTCTTAATTAAATAGAAAATTTGCAGCAATATATAAAAATATTTTTATGAGCCAAAAATATTTATCTAGAAAATCAGTTTAGGGCTAAGAACCAAATTTTGAAATTATCTGTAGGGTTAAGTTACTACTATATTTATTACAAAATAAATATGATAAATCCAATATTGAATAATAAAATATAACAGTATGATATACATTCTTTTTTTTTGCAAAAGGTCAGTGTCGTATTAATAATGGTAATAGCAATAATAAATAAATATAATAATTATAACAATAGTAAAAGAATAAAGAACCCAATCCTGAAACAAACTACATAAATAATAAATAATAATATAAAACAAGGACTAACAGAACCACTTAGTCAACAACACAACAAAACAAATATAAAAATAATTCAAAATGAAACACAATCAAGAGGAACATAATAATAATAATAATAATAATAATAATAATAATAATAATAATAATAATAATAATAATAATAATAAAATAATAATATATACTAAAAAGAAGAAGAAATCAAATAATAAACAAAACTAAACAAAAAAAAACACAAAAACAATCGAAAACAATCGAAAACAAAAATATAAAACTAACAAAGAGCTGTTGTTTTTTCATTATTTGGAGGGAAGAGAGAAAGAAAAGTGAGATTTGATAGTGAACGAGAGAGTGAGCGAGCAAGAGAGAGAGATGATGAACTCAGGAGAGGAGAAGTGAGGGACGAGAGGAAGCGGGGAAGGAGCGAAGGACGGCGCGGCAAGGGACGACGGACGAGGCTCGGCTAGGTGGAGGTAGGCGACCACACGCGCGGGGCAGCGATGAGCTCAGGCGCGGTGGCCGGAGCTGACGGGCGAGCGAGACGGAGAGGGTTTCGACTTGGGGAGCCGGGGGAAGGCGGAGCCGACCGGGCGCGGTGGCACGACGGCGGAGGAAGAACGCGCACGCGACGGCGTTGGCTGACGTGCTGGCAGCGACGGCCAATCCTGGCGCTCGCACGGTGGGGGATGCGGAGATGCACAAGAGGCGGCGGACTCAGGCGGTGGCGCTCGCAGCTCGGAGCGATCGCCGCGAGGGGACGAGGTCGCGAGGCCAGGACGGAGGTGAGTGGTTTGGGCGTGGTTTATTTAGGTTTTGTTTTATTTTTGGGTTTCGGGTGCGCGGCCGATCACGGTGGCGGCCGGTCGTGGTTGGGTGTGCGGTGTGTTGGCAGCCGCGGGTGGCGGTGCTGCAGAGGAGACGGGGTGTGTTTGTTTTTATTTTTATTTGGTTGTGGTGGTCGTGATGATTTTTTTGGGGTTTTTGGTCGTGGTGCGAGTCACCGGTGGCGGTGGACTAGCCGTAGGTGGTGGTGTCGGCCTGTTATGGGTGGTCGGTGTTGGTTTCGAGTGGCAGGGAAGTCGGGTGTTTATCGGAAGCAGTGGGGCTGACATGGAGGCATATTGCTAGTCGAGTTTGTGTGGGTTCTGGCAGACTCGAGGTGGAGACGGGTGTTGTAGAAGGTGGTCGTGGTTGGTCGCTCCATGGTTGTGGTGACAGGTAGTTGGGGGAAGCGATGGAGTGGCCAGAATTGATGGTGTTGTTGGTTCGGGATGGGGTGGCAGTTGTGTTACTGATGATGTTGGCGATGCCGATAGATACGGGGATGGCTGATGGTGGTGGTAGAGATCCTGGTGGTGCTACGGTGGTAGCCGAGGACAATGATAGGAAACACAGTTAGGTTAGGGATTGTATGTGAGGGTTTGGTTAGGAATCTATGGATTGAGTCCAGTGTCGGACACGAAATCTCCGGTGGAATTGTGTCCGACGTGTCGGACACGACATGGATGATGTATATGTACAAAAATAATTTATTGGAAAGACACCCGGGGTCGGACTCGAGACCGTCACGGCTGACATGAAGATGGATGGAACACCGACACGAGACACGCCTATTTTTGGTAGAAAATCCGTGGAAAAATTTATGGAGAATAATGGCGGTAAAAAACAATATGGAGGCTCCCATATATATATAGGGTTGAGAGAATCCTAATTGGATAAGGAGTAGTCAATTAAAACCCCAATAGATAATACGCTATTTAAATCAAATTTAAATTGATTCAATCAATAATAAACCAAATCCAATTCTAATTTAAATCTAGATAATCTAAACTCAATATAAATTCTATCTTTAAATTTAAACTATTTAAATCAAATTTATAAAATCTAATCAAAGATTTAAATTGCATAGTATTTTAAAATATTTTTTCTAAAAATACTTATAATAATAATTTCGAAAATTATATTATTATTTTAAAATAAACTAATAAAATATTTATGAAATATATATGTATGCACAAAGAATATTATTTATTATTAATAACTGTTATAAACGAAAGACTTTTTATAAATAAAATAGATAAAATAATGGACTTGGAAATGTTGGTATGATAGCTAAAATAATTATTACATATATTATTTTGAAACTATAAAAATATAAAAAATGTTTTTTCTAAAAATATGTATGCTCGGACATATTTGCACTCGTCGAGCAATTTCGAAAAGCGAAATTTTGTGCGCGACGTACAATGCAACTACGCGACGTACAAATACAAAATAAATAAAAAATTAGTACCAAATTTATAAAAAAAAGTAGAAATTTAGGAGTTTTACATCCTACCCAACTTAAAAGAATTTTGTCCTCGAAATTAAGAATTAGTAGGAGGGTGAGAAGGCTCAAAGGGATAGCGATAGGAAAAAATTAATTCACAATGTTCAACAAAAGGGAAATCGTGAAGAAAATAATAGTGGATATGGCTAATTAATGCAAGAGTGAAAATGATTAAGGATTAAAGTTTAATCAAGATAACCTGCAATAAGGAATTGTATTATATCATGAGAAAATAAATCAGAGACCTAGAAGATATGATTTCTTGAGTGTACGTTGAGAGCACGATTGAGAGAAAGAATTTGATTTACTCCTAAATTAAGCAATTAGAAGGTCATGATTTTGATAAATTCGAAAATAGTCAAGGATATGGAGGGTTGCTAGTTAAAGCAATGAAATCATGATAACACGAATTGAGTGATAACACGAATTGAGTAGATCAAGGGAATTAATTTTAGAGTCTTTAGGAGAGGTAGTTCCTTGGAAGGAAATTGGGTAGTGGATGTCTAGGTCGAAGGCATAAAAATAGGAGAACGATTGGGATTATTCAAATGATTTATAAGTCACGATGGTAGGTTTAGGATCAAGGGAAAAGATGAATAGTTTTAGGATGAGGATATAGCCACGGGTTGGTAATGGCTAATTACAGTGGTCATAAGTCATCGGACAACTAAAGGGGATACTCTGCACGAGGGATTTCGTCCTTCTAAAATAGAGGAAGACGAAAGCGATAAAGGGTTCCAAAGGTGATATTATCGAATACGAATACGTGGTTCAAAGGCGACCGAATAATTTCAAAAAAAAATTCAAGGCAGTAGTGGAGGAGACTCTAGAGGCCAAGTCTAACTATGTCTCCATCCACGCAGAACGAAATATAAAAAGTGAACCAAGGTGCACTCGGTTGATCAGACCATTATGCACCAGTTCTGATTAGACAATATGTTACTGAGCGCTCAATAGCATATGTCATGAACAAGCTTGGTAAAGAATTGAGCTTGCAAAAACTAGGCTACATTAGCATCATTAGTTTGGATAGTAAAAATATAGGCACGTGAGATTAAGATTGAAAGAAAGTAGGATTGGTTCGAACTCCTTAAAGACTCTAAGCCATATCCTGTGTCGGTCTCTACACAGTCTTCTATAGTCTTCTTGTCGAAGTCCTTGGTTGGCTAGATGGGTTAGGGTCCTCTAAATTCTAGAATCTAAGTAAACTTGCTAATATAGGTCACAAGGACAAAGGGATTGCTAGGTCACAAGGCATTCTACCCAACTTAAAAGAACTAAACTAATGGTGTTTTGGGACAAAAGAAGCATGCCGAACTAGTAGGGATCACATGTCTAACCTCTAGCACGAAGGAAAGATAAGAATTATGATAGAAGGAATCAAGCAAGATGTAATCGATGAGTCGAACGATAGTTCGAATATTAAATTGAGAAAAGAGGTCAAGTATGTGGATGAGATCCTAGACTTCTAATCCTATTCGCAGGCTTGCTTGATACGGTAAAGTAACCAAACAATTTATCTTGACCTGCATGGGCTACCAGAAAAATATGTAACGCTCCAGTCCCAAAATACGTAGGACTAGGAACATGACATGCCAGCTGTATACATACGAAGTACACTCTAATATATAGAAACCTCGTATGAATACATAAGCTGTAATATGCAGTAGAACCACAACAAACAAATCTCATCCACAAAATATAAGAATAAAAGATATCATATAATCAACTATGAATTGTCATTGATACATGTAGTTGGGCGGAGACAAATCTACTACCAACAAGTAAGGAAAGAAATACATGATATACAAAAGAATGATTTTGGCGAGCGAAGCGAAGACGATCAAAGTGCAATCATCCTCAAAGAAATAGTGACGATCATGGCCACAACTAGAACACCTACGAAAGACAAGAGCACACACCTGGCGAGATAACCAGGTGCTCAGAGGGACGTAACAAGACACATAATATCATGCCAATATAACTGAATATAAATTGCTCAAATAAATAAGTCAATTGAATTATAACATGGTCCAACACGCACCTATTGAACTAGCGTACCATCCCCCCAACCAAACAAGGATAGGAGATGGTAAACTAATTCATGATGATGTATCTTTCCATGATATGAATCTAATATGGTATCCGGACCCCGACAAGGTTCAATACCTTCTCATCGAAATAGTAAACACACCTACAACCAAACAAGGACAAGATGTGACGAACTAATCTGCGATAATTTATTGTTCCAAGCCACGGTCAGATATAAGTACCCAAACCAAAAGTACCCGTACCTAACGGATAAGGGCGCCTAACCAAATCTAAGTGAATGCAGTTTGAAGAACAGTTCATGGTCACATGACTACCAGGTCAAGTCAAGAAAATACCAATACAGTACAGTACCTCAGTAGCGAGTCACAACACCGTATACGATTCCTCAGTATCGAGCGAGTCTATAGCATATAGTCTACCTATTGTTCCTCAGTAGCGAGCGAGTCTACAATAGATAGGGTGGTAGTCAACTTCCAATCATGTTTTTCCCGCCCAATGCCAACTCATAACTGCTAAGTCTTCTAGCATGCAACTCTATTAGCAGTTATTTCCAAACGCACGGCTTATACGTACTGGTGGCCAGCTAATCACGCATGTCCGAGTCCTATATGTGACTCACAACAACGTAGTATAAATGTGTCAAGGCCTATGAATGCAACACACAAGGTGGCCCCTTAATCTAGGTTTAATGTGTAAGAAAAATAATATATAGCAGGAAATACAACTGAACAGTAAGTTCTAACAAGTTATGCCATGTATCATAGTTTATTTTACATAAAAATAATAATGAATAATGCATGAAATATGATTTAAATAAATAGATAGCAAATGACAAGGTGTCTTGCCTCTGCAGCAATATATAAAAATATTTTTATGAGCCAAAAATATTTATCTAGAAAATCAGTTTAGGGCTAAGAACCAAATTTTGAAATTATCTGTAGGGTTAAGTTACTACTATATTTATTACAAAATAATTATGATAAATCCAATATTGAATAATAAAATATAACAGTATGATATACATTCTTTTTTTTGGAAAAAGGTCAGTATCGTATTAATAATGGTAATAACAATAATAAATAAATATAATAATTATAACAATAGTAAAAGAATAAAGAACCCAACTCTGAAATAAACTACAAAAATAATAAATAATAATACGAAACAAGGACTAACAGAACCACTTAGTCAACAACACAACAAAACAAATATAAAAGTAATTCAAAATGAAACAAAATCAAGAGGATAATAATAATAATAATAATAATAATAATAATAATAATAATAATAATAACAATAATAATAATATTAATAATAATAGATAAAAAAAGAAGAAATCAAATCATAAACAAAACTAAACAAAAATAAAACACAAAAATAATCGAAAACAATCAAAAACAAAAAAAATATAAAACTAACAAAGAGCTGTTGTTTCCTCATTGTTGGGGGGGAAAAGAGAAAGGAAAGTGAGATTCGAGAGTGAACGAGAGAGTGAGCGAGAGAGAGACATGAGAGAGAGGATGAACTCGGGAGAGGAGAAGAGTGGGGCGAGAGGAAGCGGAAGGGAAGGAGCGGGGGACTGGGCGGCAATGGGCGGCGGACTAGGCTCGGCTGGGAGAAGGTAGGCGACAACACGCACGGGACGGCGATGAGCTCAGGCGCGGTGGCCGCGGTGGCCGGAGCTGACGGGCGAACGAGGCGGAGAGAGTTTCAACTTGGGGAGCCGGGGAAAGACGGAGCCGACTGGGCGCGGTGGCACGACGGCGGAGGAAGCACGTGCAAGCGGCGGCGTTGGCTGACGCGGTGGAAGCGACGGCTAATCCTGGCGCTCGCACGATAGATGATGTCGAGATGCGCAAGAGGCGGCGGACTCAGGCGGTGGCACTCGCAGATCGGAGCGGTCGCCACGCGGGGACGAGGTCACGGAGGCCAGGACGGAGGTGAGTGGTTTGGGCGGTGGTTTATTTGGGTTTTGTTTTGTTTTTGGGTTTCGGGTTCGCGGCCGATCACGGTGGCAGCCGGTCGTGGTTGGGTGTGCGGTGTGTTGGCAGCCGCGGGTGGCGGTGCTGCAGAGGATACGGGGTGTGTTTGTTTTTATTTTTATTTGGTTGTGGTAGTCGTGATGATTTTTTTGGTAGTTTTCGGTCGTGGTACGAGTCCCCAGTAGCGGTGTACTGGCCGTAGGTGGTGGTGTCGGCCTGTTATGGGTGGTCGGTGGTGGTTTCGAGTGGTAGGGAAGTCGGGTGTTTGTCGGAAGCAGCAGGGCTGACATGGAGGCATGTTGCTAGTCGAGTTTGTGTAGGTTATGGCAGACTCGAGGTGGAGACGGGTGTTGTGGAAGGTGGTCGTGGTTGGTCGCGTCCTTGGTTGTGGTGACAGGTAGTTGGGGGAAGCGATGGAGTGGCCGAAATTGATGGTGTTGTTGGTTCGGGATGGGGTGGCAGTTGTGTTACCGATGATGTTGGCGATGCCGATAGATGCGGGGATGGCTGATGGTGGTGGTAGAGATCCTGGTGGTGCTACGGTGGTAGCCGAGGACAATGATAGGCAACGCAGTTAGGTTAGGGATTGGATGTGAGGGTTAGGTTTGGAATCTATAGATTGAGTCAAGTGTCGGACACGAAATCTCGGAGTGGAATTGTGTCCGGCGAGTCGGACACAATATGGATGATGTATATGTACAAAAATAATTTATTGGAAAGACACCCGGGGTCGGACCCGAGGCCGTCACGGCTGACACGAGGATGGATGGAACACCGACACGAGGCACGCCTATTTGTGGTAGAAAATCCGTGGAAAAATTTGTGGAGAATAATGGCGGTAAAAAACAATATGGAGGCTCCCATATATATATAGGGTTGAGAGAATCCTAATTAGATAAGGCGTAATCAATTAAAACCCCAATAGATAATACGCTATTTAAATAAAATTTAAATTGATTCAATCAATAATAAACCAAATCCAATTCTAATTTAAATCTAGATAATCTAAACTCAATATAAATTCTATTTTTAAATTTAAACTATTTAAATCAAATTTATAAAATCTAATCAAAGATTTAAATTGCCATAATAATTTCAAAATATTTTTTCTTAAAATACTTGTAATAATAATTTCAAAAATTACATTATTATTTAAAAATAAACTAATAAAATATTTATGAAATATATATGTATGCACAAAGAATATTATTTATTATTAATAACTGTTATAAACAAAAGACGTTTTATAAATAAAATAGATAAAATAATAAACTTGGAAATGTTGGTATGATAGCTAAAATAATTATTACATATATTATTTTGAAACTATAAAAATAGAAAAAATATTTTTCCTAAAATTATGTATGCTCGGACATATACGCACTCGTCGAGCAATTACGAAAAATGAAATTTTGCGCGCGACATATAATGCAACTACGCGACGTACAAATACAAAATAAATAAAAAATCAGTACCAAATTTATAGAAAAATAGTAGAAATTTAGGGATTTTACAAAAGCGGCAGTAGGCACAGGTTGCGGAGAGACAGCATATGCAGGTTGGGCAGAAGTAGTGGTTGGTACTGCAGTGGGCTTAGGAGTCCATACAGTGTGCACCTTGCTCTTGGCAGCAACTGAGGTACGCCTAGTACCCCCGGTACTGATCATTGCTTCGTAGACGGTTTGGTCGATTTGAACGACCAAAGTCTTTTGCGTCTTGTCGCTCGACGCTGTATCACATTGAGTTATCACTTTTTCGTCGGAGAAGAAAGTCGTCCCCAGCAGAGGCGCCATTTTGTTTGCAAAAACAAAAATTTTATTATAAACTTAGAAAAGAGTGCAAGAGTACAATTAATTTCTGGGGAAGTACAACTGTAGGAATCTGATCAGAAGACGATCACTTTATCCCTTGGACAATGTGATATCGAAGACACATGCCTCTGGAGAATGCAACAGCACTTTGTCAGGAGATTATGATCCTTAGTGATCCTTTGAGACTGATTTGAAACTCTATTTATAGAGTTCTTGAAATAACTGTTAAGTAGTTATTCTGAGTGGTGCGCACTTCAGGTTGCGTGCCACTTTTCCAGTCGTGAGAGCGGATACTTCAACTACTGGGGATGCGTGGCATTGTTTGAGTGAGATGCGCGTGGTCGTGGACAGTGTAGTAGAGACATTTTTCGAGATTAGTGGCATGTGCGCCACCTCATCCTGCTTCTGGACATAAAATTTGATCAAGTGGAGCCAACTAGCCAGGTTGCGCGCGGGCACAACTCAATAACTGGCGCCTCTGACTGGGTCTTCTGTACTATATTGATTAATTTATACGACACTTGATGACTTGCGCGGGCCAGCTGTCAGTATTAATTATATGTTGACAAAATCTGAGCGCGAAAATGGATTTTCTTCGATTTGCGTGCTGTCAGAGCTATCAGTAATGATGACAGTTGTTACATCTTCTCGAGGAGGCTTGCCACGTGGCACCGCACACCTTGGCTTTGGCTCAACCTGAGACTGGCGCAACCTAATGATCTGGCACCACTTGATGATGGCGCACTTTAATGAGTGGCGCCCCTTGATTTTTAGCTTCTACAATGTATTTTTTTCGAAAGCATCCTTTATGAATTTTTGCTAGCAATAAACACGATCATCTCTTAGCAATTCACGTTAACCATCAATATTCGCATGCATCATCTCCTTGTGATTCAATTAGAAGATTTTACTGTGAGCACCCTGAATTTCGGGTTGATTTTTTTTATTTTTTTATTTTCTGATTGTTTGGTTTCGATAAATAATTTATTCTGTTATTTTTCCTTAAGTGTACTTTTCTGTGCCTTTGATATTTGGAGTGTCAGGGATGTTCAACTCTGGAAATCTTCTTCACGAGTTTTGGAGTGGACAGGATTACCTTCATGATGGTATATAATGTCCCACTCAAACTTATTCCCTTGTACTCTTTTTGCTTTGCTGAACTTCGGGTCGATTTAGACCATTTGATCATTAATTAATTTTCCCACTCTTTTCCTTGATCATTATTAGCACGTTACCGTGACTTTTAATTTGGGAGCGCAAGACCAGTCAGTTTCTTGAAACCAACTCATCATGTATGATCTACTCGAGACGCTCGTCACCCATGACCTT
Source organism: Iris pallida (assembly GCA_029216955.1). Taxonomy (NCBI): domain Eukaryota; kingdom Viridiplantae; phylum Streptophyta; class Magnoliopsida; order Asparagales; family Iridaceae; genus Iris; species Iris pallida. The sequence goes on from JANAVB010005799.1 coordinate 4,063,522, forward strand.
CGTGTCCCACTCAGACACGCCATTTTGTGCTCCATTTGCTTCGTACAACTTTCCTGACACGTGACCCAATTTTATTTTACCCCACGGTGTCACATTCATTTTCCAACTTGATTTGTGGGTACCCTGTCGACCAAAACCTGTCAGCCCCAATTATGGACATGGCCCACATTGAGCCTACTACCCGCATGCCACTTGTGTCCCATTTATTGGAATCCCCATGTGCTACTTATTTACCCATGATCATCAACACCTATTTTTAATTCATTTATTTTACAATGTCTGATTTTGACCCAATCCGGCTCCACCGAGTCCAGCCCAGCTTCGTGCTACCCTCAATCGTGACACCCTCACTTGCTCGTCCAAAAATAATATTAATACTCCTCCTACCTATTTTTTAAGAATTATTGGAATTTCTGTTGAATTAGATCCCTATTGGAATTACCTATTTTTCTCTATATTCCATCCTAGCCATTGGATAACCTAATTAAATCCTCACCACCTATTTCCCTCACTTTCACTCACAGCCAACTTGGTCGGCCCTAATTTCTAGGGAAGGCTTTTTCTCTCTCCTCCCTCTCTCACAATTATTTTACTTTCTCTCTCTCTCTCATCCTTTTTAATTTTTCCCACACTTTCTTCACAACTCAACACACAGCAGCCTCCCACCCGAGTTCAGCCACCCATGGCCCGACCTCCACCCTGGCCGTGGCTCCGGCCACCCCTGGCCGAGCACGTCGTCGCGCCACCACCAGCCATCTCCTCCTCCTTCCCTCCTCATTCTTCATGTGCAATACCACCACCAAGTCCAACTCCACCATCAACACCTATCACAACCGCCACCACCACCATCCTTAGCCCACACGGCCGTGTGCCACCGCCCACGCCATCGCCGTGCCCGGCCAGGCAGGCCGCCGCCGGCCGTCGTGACTCTGGCGACCCCCCCCATGGGTGCGCCCCGCTCAGGCGAATAGTCCCCTGGCGGCCACCGTCCTCCGGGACGCGCCGTCGAGGCGATTCGTGTGTTTTGCACGAAGTCCCGTCGTGACGAGCTCGGGAACGAGGCTGAAATAGCGCTCCGTTGCAGCGACTTCGCGTACGTTTTTCTGGAAATCCGACCATTGGATCGGCAATTTATTCGCTCCGTCACAATCTCGGTATATCCACCTTCATCCCTGTCAATTTTCGTCCGTTAATTTTGTCGTTTGATACATCAAAACCGGCCACCAATTTGACCGTTTAAATTGTATTAAATTTGGACAGTTTCGCGGGGCCAACTTCGTCAGCTTGTATCTCCTCCACCGCAGCTCCTTTTGGCGTGCTACCAGTTCCTGTGCGAAGCTGGTTTACCCTCTTACTACCCCTCCAGTTTCGTTTCATTGTGAGCTTGTTTGATTGGTTGAATTCAACGCCAAAATTGGCCGTCCGAATTCGTAATTTTCAACTTATAAAATTCCATTTTTGAACAAGGGACTCCAGATTTCATTTCTGACACCACCATTAGACTCGTGGCGTCGTTCTGGCTTGTTTTCATATAAAATTTGTTAGATTTGGAGAACGTGGGCCCTGACACGTTTTTCGGTACAAGTGGGTCCCACATTCTGGATCAACGGGACTTTTTGACGCCGGCTCATCGGAATCCAATTCCGGATATACCGCTGAGTTCGTATCGTCATTCTGGACTCGTTGACATGTAGTTTGCTGAGTTTTGAGAACATTGGCTCCGGCACGCATTTTCGTGCAAACCGAAATTCCAAGTTCTGGTCAACGGACCAGATTGAGATCGGGTCAACGAAATCCAATTCTGGAGATACCGTTGGATTCGTATCGTCATTCTGGTTTCGTGGACATATAATTTGTTATATTTTATAGATTTGTTTTCTTGCACGTTTTTCGGTACAAAACGGCTCCGACACGGACACCGTTTTGACCCGAAATTACCTTTTTGCCCTTGTGTCCAAATTGGACCGATAGGTAGGCTATCCTAGCTAATTTTACCATTCTGGACACGTTGGCGATATTTATTTCATCGTCCGACAATGTTTGTTAATAGTTTCTCTGAGTTTAACCTTTTTATAAATAATTAATAATTAATTCTTATAATGTTCGTATTTCGGGATTAGTACAACGAAACTGAGCTCAGTCAATTCCAGTGATCTCACATCGGTGAAATTGACAAGATGGACACGTGGATCGTTATAATAAGGTTATCAACTTTACCGTTGATTATCTCATCTTGATTTGCGTGTCGTAAGTTTCGACGTACGAATAATGAAGTACACTTTATATCTTTAATAATTAGACTAGAATTGACCCTATTTGACCAGAGTTGACCAGTTGACCAAAAGTCAACTGTAAGTCAACACTTGACCTAGTTTGACTAGATTATTGACCGGAGTTGACCTAGAGTTAATTTGACTTAGAAGAACCTAGGATAAAAATAGATTGTTTATAGAGATTCATTTATTACAACTTGAACACCTTGTTACCTGTGTTGCTTTAAATAGGACTCTGTGGCTTCAGTTGGACCCCCTATACTTATCAGCGGTTCAGGTTATCAGGCGAGTACATTCTCTGATCATTTCATATCATGTTTAGAATTATTTTCCTGCTTTAAATTACTTTACTTGATACTGTCACGTTGGTCACACGGATTGGTACTATATGGATCTTTTCATGAGATGTTATCCCCCTCGGGAGCATCGGATACTGCATGTTTTGTGCGTTTCATGAATCATCACGTATCTCTATGCTTGCTCTGATTCACGAATCGCTTGTGACACATGTACTCTCATGTTCACAGAGCCATCATGAATCACCTTCACGTATCACTCATTTTATGAGCCATGTGAAGTTTCACGAATCTTAACATAACTTGAATAGATCCTTGTGTATTGATTGGGGATGGGGGAGTGGAAATAGGCATGTGAATATTATCCAAGTAGCTGTAGTCATGAATCACTCTCTTAGCTGTAGTCATGAATCTCCTATGCCATTCACATGTTTATATTTTACTCTGACTCACTAGTCACTATTAGCTCTCTACTTATAGTAGATACACTACTAAAATCTGTCAATTCAGCGACGCGCCAAGACGTCGCTAAAAAGGGCAAATACGTCGCTAATTTCTATTAGCGACGTATTTAGCGACGTTTTCAAGTAGTCGTGATTAAGCTAGTCGCTAAACAAGAAAACGTCGCCAAACGTCGCTATGGCGACGATCTTTAGCGACGTGCCCACGTCGCTAATTTAGCGACTGCCAGCGACATAAAACGTCATAATTTACCGACGTAACCTAGCGACGTTGAGCGACTTGAAATGCATCGATGCTGACCTGGCTTTAGAGCCAAATGGCGACGTTCTGCGACTTTTTAACGTCACTATATTACCGACATATAGCGACGTTTAGCGACGTCCCTGTAGCGACGTTTAGTGACGATTAGCGACGGTTATCATTAATATTAGCGACGTACTTAGCGACGTTTATATCGTCGCTAGACGTCGCTGACAGTCGCTGAACGTCGCTAATATTAAAAAAAATTAAAAAAATTACAGCAATTGCAGCATTTGCAGAATTTGCAGCACCATTTGTTACAACAACGACTGTGTATCACGAACACAGTATCAAACAACACATACACACAATCACGAACACGTTTGAAACACAATGTGTCCACAATCAACACAGATTTATGAAAATTTGTAACATTGTCAAACATAATGTGTCCACATAAGAATAAAGTATGTAAAACCACATAAAAGACCCAACAATGGGCCATCACACAACAATGTATATGCCGACTACGACTGATCAGGAGGAGCATCACCGCTCCTATCACCGCTCCTAGAAAGAAGGTAAGCATACTGCTCCAGTGTAAGAACCACCGACGACGATGAAGGAGGAGGCAATGCAACCGCTGGAGAAGGAGGCAGTGTAACCGCTGGAGATGGGTGCGTCCGCGTCTCCTCTAGGGCTCGGAGTCTGGCGCTGCATTGCTCCATACAAGTCGCTATCCTGGTAACGGTGTCGTGAATGGACTCCTGTGTCCCCTGTACTTGCTGCACGGTGCGCTCGAGCTCGTCAAAGCGTGCGGTGACCGACGCAGCGTCCTCTTGCTCCTGAGGCCCTTGCTGCTCAGCAATCCTCCTCTACATATCGTCGCGCAGCTCAGCAATCTGGCGGACAATGGTCTCCTCGACTCGGGACGACTCGGCCTGTGACGGCTGTGAATGCGCACTGGAAGAGGGAGCCCTGGATGCCTGCGTCGCAACAAATGTGCCGTAGGACCCCGTACCGTAGTACGTACCCCTCTGAAGACCACCAACAGCGGTCTTCCAGAGCTCGTCCTCCGACTGGGACGGAGAGGGTTGTGATGTACCAACCCCTCCCTCTGCCTGTGCACTAGCACTCGCACGCTCATCACGTAGCCTAACATACTCTTCCTAGAAATCATTGTGTATCTCTATACATCAGTACTTACCTAAATTAGCCTAATAAACGTCTAAAATATTTAATTATTATTAAGTATATGGTTATCTGTATATTCTTCAAGTTGTGTTAAAAATTAACGAAATCTAAATTAGTACTTACATAGCTCTGAGTAGCCCGGTCGTCGATGAGCTTCCCGTCCTTCCGATGGGTGGCCAGGAAGACGGTCACCATATTTGCGTCCTCACCCCTCTTCACCTGCGTGTTTGTTATATTTTATTCTTTAGTAAAATAGAAAATTATATACTCCTACTATCAATAAATTCTTATATTTGACAATAAATTACATACCAGACGACAGAAATGCTCCGTCAAAGGAATCGATCCACCACACCACTTTCCGGCCATCGTCCTAGCCGCCTTCGCCTTCTCCGACTGCTCTTTGTACTCGGGCTCCTCAAATCGAGCCCTCATCGTGGCCCACTGGTCAGGTGTGATCCAACCAGCAATCGGCTTTCCGGAGCGGTGACGTTTTTTCTGATCGTCAATAGCATCACGGATCAACTTGGCGGCGACGGCAGGAAACTGCCTCTCAATCTGCTCGGCGCGGTGTGGTGGATAAAAATAAGTCCTCTACAAGAATTACAAATTAAAATAATTAGTTCTAAAAAATACTTAAAATTATATTAATCATACTAAATTAACTATCTTTAGTTACCTTGAAGTGGGCAAACCAGAATACCTTCCTCTCTTCCTAGGCATCCGAGTAGTTGATCCACGGACCCCCATAGTTGGACCTTAGAAATGTGCCCAACGCTCTCTGTACCGACGAGGGACGATATCTGTATACAACGATAACCGACGTATTAATGAATATATATAGATATACAGACATGCATAAAATATTGATTTAACTTACTTCGTAGGACCGTCGGCCCAAATCTCCATCCTCGTCTCGCCCTGAGGTGCGCATGCAGGGTCGCTCTGGTATGGATCCGTCCTGGCGGGACGGGTGGGAGTAGGGACTACCTCCTCCACCTGCTCCCCACCCGCCATGCTGCTGTCAGCGCTAGGAAGGCTAGGGGAAGTAGTATGCTCAGCAAGCCTGGAACTGCTCGTCGCAGGTGCACTGCCACCCGGACCTGAGACCGTATGGTACAATGGAGTGCTCGGGTCAGAGGATGGTCCAGAGCCATCCTCCTGTAACGGAGCTCTCTGCCCACCTAAGGACACGGATCGTGCTGGCCTATCTCCGCGTCGTCCTGAGGTGCCTCCGCGTCGTCCTGCCATGCTGATAATAACATTGGAGTTCATAATTTAAGACTACAGAAATATGAATACATCGAAATCACAGTTTATGATTGAAAATATAAATAAATACAATGACAGTTTAGAAATATCTGCATACATTGGAATTCATAATTTAAGTTTTCAAAAGTGATCATAGTTCATAATTTAAGATTACAGAAGTATGAATACATCAAAATCATAGTTTCTCAATCATCCTCTAAAAATTCATCTTCTTCGTTTGCCTCCTCCTCATCCTCTTCCTCTTCCTCCTCATCGTCACTAGCATCTCCTTCGTCTTCCCCTTCGGATACTTGTACCTCTTCTACACAAGTAGATATTGAATGGGGAACTTCTGCTGAGTCGACATCAACTGTATTAGGTACAAGAGGCAGCTCGTCCTCCTGATAAGCCACTTCGTCGACGTCGTAGGTATTTCTGGCTTTAGTCTTGCATACTGCCCACCAGTCGTACCTCGTTGTTCCCCGTCTAGGATATGTTGTAAAATATACGAGTTGAGCTTGACTTGCTAGGATAAATGGTTCGTATCCTTGGTATCGACGACGGTAGTTAATATCTACAAGACCATGTTTGTCAATTTTCCATCCTTGATCTTGTATGGGATCGAACCAATCAACTTTGAACAACACGATCTTGGCAGGCTCTATGCCATAGTTGTACGTCAATTCCACGATCTCACGTAAGACGCCATAGTAATCATTGCCTGGAGTGACATCTTTGTAGTTTGTAGATTTGATACACGAGCAACTATTTTTTGTGGAATCAAGATCCAGGAAGCTATCTCTGATGACAGCATTTGTTGATTTGAACTTAAACCCATTCACGCAATAACTTGGCCATACTTTGACGGCATAAATTGGTCCCTTGGCAAGAGTTCTAATAGATTCATTCTCAAGAATGACGTCCGGACGATCGACCTAAACACGAAAAGATACGAAATTAAGTTTAATGTTAAGTTATTTCTTGTGCAGTTGTGAATGGAGGAAGATTCTAACTATCTTCTTACGTACATATGCAGTCAACCAAGACGGAAAATGAAGTCTCATTTCTTCTTCTACTTCTTCATCTACAATGTATGGTCTACTTGACCTCACCTCATCATTAAATTTGCTGAAAACCAATAAATATCGGGATATACTCGTTAAATTATAATAACGGAATCAACAAATAGATGACTTGAATGTTGAAGATTTTCACTTACCACTCTAGCTTTTCCACTTCATCCTCCTCGCAGTTGAGTAATATATATAATTGGGCCGCCTTTAGTTCCTCATCATTCAAATATCTCTTTTTCAGTTTTCCTGAAGGCTTTTCAAGAGCATTGAAGACTTTCAATAATGCATCATTATATTCTAAATCTCCATCGTCGTTCCTCGGAGCTCTTGTTCTATTTGTAGCAATATGAGGCTTGAAATACATTGAACAGAAGTTTGTAATCTCTCTCAAGGACATAGGCTTCACAAATAGAACCCTCGACCCGTGCCTTATTTTTCACCTTCCTCTTCAGGTGGTTTAGATGGCGCTCGAACGGGTACATCCACCGATAACCGACGGGCCCACCAACACGTGCCTCATATGAAAGATGAATTGGCAAATGCTCCATAGAGTCGAAGAATCCAGGAGGGAACACCCTCTCAAGCTTACACAATGTTACTGCAATGTCCTTCTCCTGCTTTTCAAGCCGATCGACGAGCAACTTAGTAGAACAAAGATCTCTGAAGAATATGCTAAGCTCTGTCAGTGGATCCCAAACGACATGAGGTAAGAATTCCCGAAATGCAATCGAGATTAACCTCTCCATAAAAACGTGACAGTCGTGGCTCTTCATACCCTGGAGTTTGTTCTCCTTCGGGTCAACACATCTTCTCAAATTTGATACGTACCCATCTGGAAATTTTAGGCCCTGGATCCACCTACAAAGTTTACCTTTGTCCTCCTTGTCCAGTGAAAAAATGGCCCTGGGCTGCTTATACTTCCCACTGCCTTCCTTTATCAAATGCAACTCTGGACGTCTGCATATTTCTTCTAAGTCCAACCTGGCCTTGGGATTGTCTTTCGTCTTCCCCTTTACGTCCATCACAGTATTTATTATATTGTCAAATACATTCTTCTCGATATGCATGACATCCTGGTTATGTCTGAGCAGATGGTCACTCCAATATGGTAGGTCCCAGAATATACTCCTCTTCGTCCAGTTGTGAGCGCGGCCAAATCCATCACACTTGTACACCGCTGTAGGCTCTTCAATAGCACTTGACAATTCTTTAACTTCTTCCCATATCGTATCCCCAGACCACCGTGGCGGTGGACTGGACTTCTCTACCACGCCAGCACGAAAAGCATTCATGTTCCTCCGGTACGGATGATCCTTTGGCAGGAACTGTCGATGACAATCAAAGAAGCACGGTTTTCCTCCGTGTTTCAAACGAAAAGCCTTAGTGCTATCCATGCAATACGGACATGCGAGACGACCATGGGTGCTCCAACCCGATAACATTCCATAGGCCAGGAAATCATTGATGGTCCACATTAGTGCGGCCCTCATCTGAAAGTTCTGCTTTCTGGAAACATCATATGTGGTTGCACCTACTTCCCACAACTGATTCAGCTCATCTACCAAGGGCTGTAAGTACACATCGATGTTCCTCTTCGGGTTCTTCGGACCTGGAATAATAACAGTTTGGAACATGTAAGGAGTCTTCATACACATCCAAGGCGGCAAGTTGTACGGAGTAACAATCACTGGCCAACAAGAATATTGTGAGCCCGAAAGTCCAAATAGGGTAAAACCGTTGGAGGAAAGCCCCAATCTGACATTACGCGGCTCCGAAGCAAAATTGGGATACACTCGATCAAAGTGCTTCCATGCTTCCCCATCGGATGGATGATCCAGTACTCCATCTATTTGTTCCCGCTTGTGCCAACTCATATTATCAGCTGTCTCCTTTGCCATAAACAACCTCTGCAACCGCGGCATCAAAGGCAAATAGTACATCGAATCTGTTGGCTTGCGTGCACCAGAAGTCCTTGTTGTATTAGTTGCCTTAAAGCGATCGACACCACAAAATCTGCAGGCGTCTTCATCCTTGTCGTCCTTATAGTACAACATGCATCCGTTGCAACATGCATCAATTTTTTCATATCCCATCCAGAGCGATCTCACCATTCTCTTGGATCGGTAGAAGTCTTTAGGTAACTTGCCACCCTCCGGCAATATATCTATAATTAACTCCAGGATTCGGTTGTAGCATTCTTGAGACATGTTAAAATCTGATTTTATTCTCAATAATCTTGTAACCACCTCCAACGGTGAATGGTCATCACAACCAGGATATAAAGGAGTCCTTTCATTCTCCAGCAACTCCATGAACTTTGCAGCATTAGCATTCGGTGCCTCCTCAGCTGCATATTGATTGTTCGGATCGAAACTAGGCCCCGCAGCATCGAAAACCATGTTCGTCCACCCTTGGTCGTAATCAGCATGCTCTTGGACATCTACATAAGGCTCCACATAAGGCTCCGGCTCGGAGGCTAAAGACACAAGTTCTCCGTGTGCGGTCCACTGATAATAATTTGGCATAAAACCCCTCGAATACAAATGATATGTCACATCCACTTCCGAATGATATTTCAAGTTGCGACATCTCATACATGGACACTTAATTTTTGTACGGTCCATGTACTGAGGGAACGCCTTGGCAAACTGCAGGAACTGTTGCACACCCTGTATAAATTCATCCCGCACACCGCACATGTCATCAGGATGACGATTGTACATCCACAAAAGTTCCGCAGATAGTAATTCATATCTATTTTAAGATAATTCTGCAAAGATTGACACAGATAATAATTCATCAGGATGACGATTGTATATCCACAAACGGTTCTGCATAATTGCCAAATGTGGGGACGAATGGCTCAGAACACAACCCAAAATACATTCTAGCATACATTAGTTTGAATCATCTATGTTCTGTACATATTGTGTAGTATATGTTCTTATCGAATCTAGTATCTGAAGGATGTAACAGAATCAAGATGAACCCACATAATGTAATACTAAGACATTATCTACTACTAAAAGATGTAGTAATAGGTTGTCGTATCATCATTGCCGAGGGATGGGGGTAGGAGGACAGTCAACTTTATCTACGGCTACATAGTTTATGCCTTGCCAGTCGAATGGCTGCAGGGACTATGTCCTGATCACGATGTCGTACCATAGATTATCTACTACTAATTAAGACTTTCAACTAAGCAGTCAAAGGGTACTGAACAGAAAGTCTAATTATAAGACTTTCAACTAAGCAATGTTGTAGGATTTAAAATATGGTATTCAGGATTAGTATCCATCCTTCGTGACATAGCTGACTCTGCCAAAACCTGACCAACATATCCTACACTAATCATTCCATATTTCAGTAATGTCAGTGAGCTAAATCATTCTCAACTGTCGAGAATACTTAGGAGAAAACTCATTCACAGGATTAGTATCCATCCTTCGTGACATAGCTGAAATTTTATAGAGCTCGATAATAATTATTAGTCAATTTATTCATCATTTCAAAACCCTGAAAAAGCCCAAAAATAACTCCCAGTATCAGTAAATAGGGCTTGAACCCTAAATTAGAATTCGAATCCAAGCAAAACATCAAATTGACAGTTGATATGCCCAAAAAACTCCCAGTATCAGTATATAGGTATCACACTGTGAGTCTCGTGTCCACACAGTGGGACACGACGTGTCCAAACCAACAAAATAGGTGTCACACGAACTAGAAGCGAGTCCACTGTGAGTCTCGTGTCCACACAGTGGGACACGACGTGTCCAAACCAACAAAATAGGTATCACACGAACTAGAAGTGAGTCCATTGTGAGTCTCGTGTCCACACAGTGGGACACGACGTGTCCAAACCAAAAAAATAGGTGTCACACGAACTAGAAGCGAATCCACTGTGAGTCTCGTGTCCATACAGTAGGACACGACGTGTCCAAACCAACAAAATAGGTGTCACACAAACTAGAAGCGAGTCCACTGTGAGTCTCGTATCCCCGGCTGCGAGTCCACGCTCTCGTGGACACGAACTACAAGCGAGAGAGAGAGCTAGAAGACGAGGAGAAACTGGGAAGCGGGGGGGGTGGAGAGTTACCTGATCCGGAGCTACCTGAGGAAGGAGGAGGAGGAGGAGAAGAAGGAGGAGGAAGATCGCCGGAGAAGCACCGCGGAGGAGGAGGCCGGAGGAGGGAAATCGCCGGAGGGGCGTTGCGGAAGAGGAGGGCACGAAATATTTGGGGGGAAATTTTGTGAAAGATCGAAAAGCGAAACCCTTGCTATATGAAAATATTAACGATGTAATTCTAGAACGTCGCTAAACGTTGCTGGTATTTACGAAACGGCGATGCTACATAAATTGCGTCGCTACACGTCGCTGAATTAGCGACGTGTACCGACGAACTTGCGACGCCTATTCTCATTTAACAAATTGCAGCCGCTAGACGTCGCTATTAGTCGCTGTCAGCGACAAACAGCGAGGTCTTGCATAAACGTCGCTAAAACCCCAAAAAATAGCGACGTTTTTGTTTGGAGTCGCTAAATACGTCGCTAATATGACTTATTTTGGTAGTAATATTTCTATTACAGTTCTCTCTCTATGTTTACATACTGTATTTCCTTCAGATCCTGTATCTTACTTTACTACATGATTATATTTTCTAACCTGCTATGATCTGTTGAGATGTATTGTGCTCGCTCCTGTCCTGACTGGACCTGTTGATAAATTTTACAGATAGCTTGGAGGTTGCCTGCTAGCCTAGAGGAGACAGTAGAGGTTGTATAGATAGCTAGGGTTTTTCTTATAGTTTATTTTCAGTCATCTTGAGTTGTATTTATGGATTACTGTATTTGAGTTTTGAGATGTATTCTGAGTTTGTATCTTAGATACTTAGACTTCTATCTGCTGTATCTCTTTTGGATTTCATGTTTTATCTATCTTCCATTATGCTGTACCTTAGATGTGATTGAGTTTACATTCTACTATGTCACCCCCATTCGGGGAGTATAAACTGCTTAGCCTTATACTGTTAGATGCATGAGACCTAGGACAGCGTTCTACCGCCGACACTGCGGCGTAGGCTGGACGTTGTTACGTTCTCGTGTCCTTACTCTAGGGTACGGGTCGTAACATTTACTATTCATGCACCGATCCAATATCTATGGCACCAAACATCTAGCATTCGTATATTGGTCATTTAGTTGGATACGACATAACTCATTTAGTTAAGTCATAATCCATCAATTCTATCTTTCAACCAAACTCGTTATTCATGTGACACCATTATCCACCGACAGGGTCTACTACTTAATAATGCATCTTGATACTAAATTGTTTTCCAGCCATCCGACACTCATAAGAAACATCTAATCTTTCATGCATCAAGGGACAAATACTCATTCTCTATGCCTCAAAATAATCAAAGGTCATAACTTTTTAATTTGGGACACGTCAAATTCTTTCAAGCCCAACTGCACAACGTGCATAGCCATCTATTTCCTCAAATCCATTATCTAACTTTTTGGTCGTGGATGCAACTTTCTGTATCTTCTAAATCATTCGCAACATTCGATAAGCGTCTGACATCACCATCAATTTGTCGATGTCCAACATGCAATTTCATTTATTCAATTCCAACATCATTATATATTCGGTCCATATTATTCTCGTAAAATCTTTTGATAACAACACCCCACCATCGTCACCGAGCCTACAATTCTTCTTACCCAACTGATTCAAGTCATCGCCTGAATCTATAATTTGTACCATTCCCAACCAAGGCATTCATTTCATATTCCCAAATTCTCATTATCCAACACAATGCTAACTATCAGAGTCTAGCAACGATTTATCTGAACTTATCAAAATCTTGCAGCGACTTATACGAACTTAATTACCAAGGGACACGCCTATCAATCATAATCCAACTATGACTCGATACTACCCAATACCTTACAGGTAAAGCAATCACAATATTATGAATAGGGTCAAAGGTTATCTTATCGCTAAGAGGGTAGAGTCATATACCACTCAAAGCTCGAGCTATTTCCCGACAAAATATTCCTCTTCGTACCAAACCAACATACATTCTGGACTATCCATCCCGTAGTGGCTCTGTAGACCACAAAATACCAACTAATTCTCTCGCATCCGAAATATAACCAAATCCCACACACAAAGGCCAACTCGAAATTCTGTCGATTCTCGTTCACTGAAACCATGCACATTCTGTTCCAACATACCATGCCATCATCCACTGTCGATTGCCACATAACAATCGACTTCTATGATTCCTTCACTGAATACATCAAGCACACATTACCAATTTATTATCGTATCGTATCATTGTTATTCGTTTTGGTATCATTAAGCATTCAACAAAGCACACACATCATAGCCCACATATTTAGACGTATTGTATAGAACACCCAGTGAGCGGTTATGAGGATCAACGAATTTTCAGTCAAAGGAGCAACATAGAATAATTTGGAAGCAACACAGAATAATTACGAAAGCACTTTGAGTCATTGTAGAGGCAACTTGATTTCATCGCGGAAACAACTTTGAGTAATCACGGAAGCAGCTTTGAATCATCATAAGAGCAACTTTGATTGAAATAAATTGAATAAGAATCTAAGGACGTAAAGCCGTACTTTGATACCATTCTGTCACGCCCCGATCTTGGAGGATCAAAAACTAGCCACTGGGCGTAATGCCGTACAAGTCTAGATTGTACTTGTACAAGGCAAAACTATTACAGTTCCTGGTATTTCTCAGAAAATAACGTCAGCACAGCAAAAGCAAGAAGATAGATTGAAGTCACACAAGATATGAAGAAATGTATCTTTTTATTGATAATTGTAATATATTACAAGACTTGCAGCAGAATACAGAGTTTACAACTGATTACAAGACTCTTGAATAGCCAACTGAATATACACTTGCCATTTAGGCTTTTATAATTGAACATACCGACTTTGCTTACAATCTCACTAGTTCATCTGAGTTATACTGTTTCATACATTATGTCACGTATAGCAGAATACATCGTCTTGTAAGAAGAGCTTCTGTGCACCGATCCGAATCATCTCTGCCAAGCACTGATCAAACGATTTCCCCCATACAAATGCACCTGTAATATTGCCCACAACGTGGGTCAATACATCATCAATGTACTGGCGAGCGGTGCTGACCCAAATCACCTAAGAAGACACAACTAAGTAATTATGTTATAGAACATTATTAAAAGTGGTCTATCTCGTTGCCTTAGGATCAATTTCATGATTATAGCCGATAAGAAGTAAAGCATGCAAATCTTATAGCCAACAAAATGTAAAGCAATATGGTATCACCCTTTGGTGATTCTTACCCACGATTGTATAGCCATCCCTGTACATTTATAATACTTACTCAGCCTGCCCAAGGCATTATTAGAAACAATATCATGATTCAATATAATTATCACCGTTCAGGTGATTTCTTACCAACAGTCGACATCCTTCTCTATAATTGAGTAATCACTTACTCTTCCTGCATCAGACATCATTAGCACTGGACCTATCTATATGACGGTCACTGGCGACACACCATATTGGACCATCTTCCAAGTATAATGGTGCCCCTTGCAGTGCAGGTAGTTAGCCCCACTGAAGGTCCCGTATACCGATGCCAGTACGTAGGCATCAATCCTTGTTCCCCCTATGATGAACCGGGTCCGTGCCCTCGGATTACCGTTCAAGGAACTACCTGTCGACAAGTTGTCCATGACCATGCAAGTATATGCAACTTATCTATAAATAAACATATAATGCATGATAAGAAAAACTAACTAAATAAGCCATCTTTCTCATTTGTATTGCCATATTGCCTAATCCAGGGTCTTAGTGTAATCAATATTCTACATCGGTGACGAAAAAATAGAATGTTTTTACCTAAGCCCTTCCTCACATCTTTGATACCATACATCTTTCCAACCAAAACTCAATGTACTCATCACCCAAATTCTTGGGATTTAACATCTGTTTAGCATACGTTCATCGAGCTAAGGCTCGACATACTCACCGCCCAAGTATTTGGGACTTTTCCTTCACCTGTCATGTATTTCATAATAACAACACGCAATCCCACAATTCATGAAATGATTCGAAGCACACAATTGATAAAAATAATTCTTATCAGTTTTTGGGTCATGTGATTAATTATCTTTGATTATTTTTTCGACTTTCCATGCATGGTGTTATTCAGCAACTCAACGAGCAGCATAGCATACAATACTTTTATTAAGCGTAAAGCTAAAAGATCTTCGAAGGGTTCAACACTACTCACATTTATAAGACGATTTCCGCCATGATCGCATAGCCTTTCGAGCGATCCCTCGCATATTCCCAAGTCCAACAAGGCTTCATCGAACCAACCATCCATCATAAGGCATCTTGCGAGTCGGGACACTACAAGTGCCTTAGGATATATATATATATATATATATATATATATATATATATATATATATATATATATATATATATATATGGAGCAAGTAACTGTATTACAGACTCCTGAGTAGAAAGCTTACAAATTGAGCCCGAAGGCCCCACTCCCATCCCGATGGCCCGCACCGGCACCGGCACCGCACGCCACTATAGTCAGGATATATATATATATATATATATATATATATATATATATATATATATATATATATATATATATATTGTCACTCCCCATTCCCGATATCCGTATTTATACAGTACTTGTTTCCATACTATATTTTGTATTTTCTTGTTTCAAGTTTCGGTATCCTGCAGTTGTAATGCTAGTACCCGTTATCCGATAGTGGACCCATTATCATGTTGTTTAGTTTTCTATGAGAGTCTCGAGAGTTATACGAACAGATCGTCCATAAGGTAATCAACAAGTCTAAAATCGATTAACTGACTTATGTAACTAGATTTAAATCTATGTTTCTAACAAGATAATTATATGTAAGACTATCCTAGATCCCTATATGGCACATTGGCATTACCATAGACCCGTACTAGATCCCATACATCGACTGATGTATCCCTAAAATTATTGAGAATAGGAATTTTCCCATCATGCCAGCATATCGTCGATTAACTGACTTATGTAATTGGGTTTGGATTTATGTTTCTAACAAGATAATTATATATGAGACTACCTAAATCCCTAGATGGCCCATTGGCATTGCCATAGAATTGTACTAGATCTCATATATAGACTGGTGCACCCCTAAAATTCTCTAATAGGAATTTTTTTTCACGGAATGTCTACCCCTAGCGGAATGTTTACTCTTCAGGTTGGCAGATTGTTTATTTTCTTTGGATATTGTTTTAGTACGATACTTCCAACTATTGAAGTCAAATCCTTGACTAGGGGAATATTCCAGCAACAACAATTTTGTTGTTGTCCACGTGTGAGAGAGAACTGATCTCTGTACGAGCATCATTGCAATTTTTTCTGCAAGAATCCTGTTCTCTATACGATGTTGACCACCGTCCAAGTCTCTTCTTGGTCGTCCACAACAGCCTTTTAGATTGCCCTTGTTGAAGCTTGGACAACATCACGTTTGTTTGCCAAGTGAGAAGAATGACTTCCGCCGACGACATCATGTTGGCTCTTGTTTAATACTTATGATTCAGCGTCACAGAAGTTTATGACATCATAACATTTTCTTTCGCCAACAAACTTTTGCGATTTGTTTGAAGTAACATGTCTATTAGGATTTTTTCACATTCGTAGCCCCTTTATTGCATGAGACACGACTTTGGCTTTGCTTAGATTTGATCGACTGGCTCATGGTCGTTGACAGGTGGCACCCCCAACTTGGCGAGTAGGAGCATCGACATATACATTACATTGCCAACTTGGTGAGTGATCTTCATCTGACGTCGTGTATTAAATGGGCTAGCAGAAGCCTCCGAGATCATCTTCTCAAACTTTTGATAGTCGAACTCGATCAATGACCAATGTGTCATTGAAGGTTCCTATTAGTGAAGTGTCAAATTGTACCACCTCTTTGTCATTGCAGGAGAAAGAGGTCTCCAACAAATAAAGTCGCCATTTATTTCGAAACTCGAAAAGAAAGCATGGAAGAACCTATTTCTTTATATAAATATAGGAGATATATGAGACAATGGAGAGTCATACCGGTAGGGGAGGGGGTTGAGACTAGTCAGCTATGTACGCCAGTTGGAAGGAACGATATGTGGATATAAGATCGTTGGCATTGTAGCGGTTGATATACTCTGGGGCTCCTCCTCTACCTCTACCTATATCATCATAGAACGATGCCTCCGACGCTACTCCTCTTGGCTCATTCAGTATGCAGCTGGTCACGACGATACTATATATAAAACGATTGGAGATAGTTAACAGAGATGAGGGTGGCTCATGATGTGCGATCCACGTTCGATAACTCTTGCTCCTACCACAACTCCGGTTCCTACTCCTGCTTCTACTCTAGCTCTTGCTTTGGCTCCTACTCCGGCTCCTATCATTCCTGAGGATATACAACAGATTGTGACTTCAGTTGTGATCTTATTAATTCTGAGCCAACAGCCGCCGCCATCACCACCACCTACGAGTTAATGTATCTTGAGAGTTTTTTGGACACTTTTACTATTTTGTATTTGAGATCATTGCATATATGACTCTTGTACTATTATGGATTTGTGTTGGTAAGTTGAACTATGTATTATATCTAATTTGTTAGATTTGGAAATCATTTGATTATATATATTTGGATTTGTTTGATTATATCAATTTGGGTTTGGAAATGATGAAGAATATTGTGTTTTAGGTTTTTGTTTATAGCAGAAAATATTTGATTGTGGGGAAAACTTCAAGGTTAGCGACAGACCAGAGACGAACTAGCGAAGTAGTAGCGACGAAAACTTGGAAAATTTTATCTAGCGATGGACTAGTGACGACGTAGCGACAGAACAACGATAAAAATCTGCAAAAATTATCGCTAACATTCTGTTTGATAAACAAGTAGTATTAGAAACAGTCAATTTTTGTCCCTATATTAATTGCTGACTTAACGATGATATATTAGTCGCTAGTCAGTCGTTCATTTTTTTGTCGCTATGTAGTCGCTCGAACAACGAATCATTAACGAAAAATAAACTACGACATTTGATCCATGGTGAATATTTACGGTTGATGATCTGTCGTTAATATTGTTTAGCGACAGAAAGTGGCTATATAGTAATGAAAATTTTCATCGCTATTTTACTGTATTATTGTGATCTAAGCATATTCAATGGGTCATAGGCATGTAGGACGATAAAAAAAGCCATATTCGACATTAATTTTTGGTAATTAAATATATATTAAGAGAGATTCCTTCCCTATTCCAATAACGGAGTTTGCTACTACAAGGAAATATCTTAAGGTAGAAAGTATCCAGAAGAAAGGCTAAATTTTAGCTTGATACTCTCAACTATTCATGTTTGGCAACTTGATACCCTAAACTTTCAAAATAACCAAATTAATGCAATTAACTATTGAATATTTTCAACTTTATACCCTAAATAAAAAAATCTGAAAATATCCATGTCCCCTCCATTCTTTACCCCCTCCCTCTTCGGCGACCCCCCCTCTCTCGGCAGGGAGCGACGACGATAGCAGGGGCACAGCAGCAGGCGGCACGCAGGATGGACGACGCGTGGGCGAAGCGTAGCACGCAGACACAGCATCGAGGGGTGTGGGCTGCACAAGGGCGGATGGTCACTACAAAAATTTGTCAGATTAGCGATGTTTCACTTAACAAAATGCCAAAAATTGGCTTTTGAAAGAAAACGAGAAAAAGTACAAAAGTATAAGTAGATTCTGGAGAGTATTGCTATGGTAGTCTGATCTGAGAGCGATCACTTTGTTCCTTGGACCACACGATGATGATGAAGAGAACTTCTTGGAAAAGAACAACTGGAAGAACTAAGTCACCAGAAAGGTATAGACGAAATTGGCACTGATGGCACAGTCGAATTCTTTTCTGCTTTGCTTTACTCTGTTCTCGAGAAAAAGGTTGAAGACAAATGCTCTGGAAATTACTTTGCTCTGAAAGTCTCCGGGCTCTGATCTATGTGATCTATCTTGCCTTCTGTTTAAAAAATAAGTCTATTTATAGACTAGACCTTCTGTGCGTAAAAAATAGCATAATTGGGTCTTTACGCAAGTCACTGCCACCCATGATTAAAAATCGACCTCTACGCGTGATGACACGTGTCCCATATAGAGTTGTGATCTCTACGTATGGTGACATGTGTCCCACAACTTCAAAAATATGGGGAAAGCACGTACACACGTTCCTCGATAAGTATGGCATGAAAGCCACGTATGTAGACCACGTTCTCACATAGCCAGAAAAGATTGAGCGTAAAATAACCGAAAACAAACTTACTGCGTAAAGCAGCAAACTGAGCGTAAAATAACCCAAAATAGACTTCCTGCATAAAGCGGCTAAAAAGTAGCCTTGAGCGTATAGCTATCTCAAATAAACTCTACGCACACAAAAGTAGCTGAGATAACCTTGAGCGTAAAAACTCAAATAACTTTTATGCGTAAAGGAAGCGGTCTCTTGAGCGTAAAGTAGCCCATCTTCACACTAAACGACAAGCGTTGTATTCGGTGCAAAAATCTCCTTGGCTTTTGTGCAATGTTCTGTCAGAAAATCATTCTGTCAGAACAGTATCACGCACATTAAATGCGGTCTCGCGTAGAGTTTGAGGATGCGTAAGGGAACTTGTGTAGAGTTTAGACGCTGTTTGATCTCTGTGTAGAGCTTGAATTTGACTTAGTTTGACTTGTGTACTGATTTTGCGTAAAGCTCTCGACTTCTTTGACTTGGTCTATGAAGTTTATTTATGCTTCTACAAGTGACGTTCCAGAACGTCGCTAATCTCGGCCAAAACGTCGCTAACTTAAATTAGCGACGTTGTCAGCGACATTTTGGAAATGACAGAAAAAAGCATGTCGCTAATCGATAAAACGTCGCAAAACATCGCTATGGCGATATTAGTTAGCGACGCTAATAACGTCGCTAAATAGCGGCATTATTTGCGACGTTTTCTTGTGGTCGCCGATTAGCGACACATTAGCGACATTTTTGCGACGATGTTGTAGCATCAGATTGTTTGCCACGTCAATAATTTAGCGACGTTTCTAGCGATCTTTATATACGTCTCTAACATTTAGCGACAAATATAAACGTCGCTAAAAACGTCGCTAAATTGAAAAAAATTAAAAAAAGAATCCAGAATGCAAATGTACAATCCAAAATACAGAATCTAATCCAATCCAAAATACAGAATCTAATCCCTGGGTTCGTCGACCCCTTCGGTGGAACACTCAACACCGGCACGCACAATACAATCCAGAATAGACCAAAAATAATTGGTCGTCTCCTCAAGCCTCTCGGAACATCACAATATGCATCACACATCACACAAACCAATATACATCACAATATGCATCACACATCACACAAACCAATATACATCACACACCAAAAAACAAATATCCATCACAATATCCAAAGGAGATATATCCATCAAAACAAATATTCATCACAATATCCAGAGGAGATATATCCATCAAAATAAATCCAGTCAATATATGTATCTACTGTCATCTATGCTGGGGCAGATAGAACTCTCTCAGCCAGCACGCATAAGTAGGATCCACGGCAACCAGATCAATATCCAGAGGAGACGGATGACTGGAACTCCCGGTGGAACAGCCCTCTGGTGCCATCACCTCTTTCATAACTCTCTCGACTTTAGGAATTACTTCTAGAGCAGCTCTCTCGGTGGAACTGCTCTCTGGAGCAGCCATCTGTGCCTCCCTCAAGCGAGATCCTCGGGTCTTAGGTGCCATCTGTGACAACGGGTGCCATCTCGTTTGAGTACATTTTCGAAAGCAGATAAAATACAGAAAATTCAAGTTTTTGCCAAGTGTAAGAACGGATCGCTCAAAACACAACCGAAAATTTATTCTAGCATACATTAGTGTGAATCATCTATATTCTGTATATTTGGTGTAGTATATGTTCTTATTGAATCTAGTATTTGAAGGATATAACAGAATCTACATGAACCCCCTTGAATCTAGTATCCGGAGAGCGGGGGAATGACTCAGCCAGCTACGTATTACGGGTAGAAGAATACCGTATAATACGATCAATGTTGTCTAAAAGACAAGGGGTGCATACTACATGAAAGTCTTACTAGGGTTACTCAACATCTATTGTTTCAATCATTCAAACAAGAAACAGTAAATAGAGAACATATAAGATAAAGCAGTAAGGCGTCCCAAACCCTCAGTCGAACTGTTCTTGTGCTCTAACTGTACAAAATATAGCCATAGCAAGGTATACACAATTGTTATCAGCTGCAGTCTAACTTAGTTACAACTATGTAAAAGTAAGTACAAGATAATCCGACTAACATGTCGGTGCCAAGCGACAAAAGTAAAGTAAATAGTAAAAATGAACAGGGAAGCAAGGGACCCACTCGTTTCCTCCGGCGATCATTCCTCTGGTATTGACCATCTTGGAGGTGGAAGTAAGCTGAGTCCTCGAAAATCGGCTCTAAATCTGGCCATGTAAAACCAGAGAGGTTAGACCTCTATTAGCAGGTACCGCAAGAAATCACGATATGAGAAATTAGAACCAGTGATAAGAGTAAGAATATGATAAATAGATCTCTGCTTGCTACTGGGGTTCGCACAACATTATGTCACTTCAAGCCAACTTTCCAACCAAACAAGGACAGAAGTTGGCTCGTCATGTCCTGACGTTCTGCTTATCTCAGTAGTTAACGGAGTAGGTATAATGCACAGACAAATCAATTTAAATAGCCATACAACTACTATGGCTTGCTATTATAAGTTCCAAGTTACCCTGGAAGTATGCAATAAGAGATTCCTCAGTTCTTACTATGTACAAGCAAGGCTAGTCTATCCAATAATCAATTGCGCAAATCATGAATTAGACGAGTCCCAGCGGGACGCCCGTCATTAGTATATATAACAATATAGGTAGATACCACTCCCTGCCCGTGTGGCAGATTTGCAGTATCTGTGGGAACCAGCCGGCATGTTGGGACACTAATCGTCCCAAAGATGGCTGCCATGTAAGAACTCGGGAATCCATTCTCTCCATGCAATCGTTATTTTATTTAGCTTAATAGTCCCTATGTTGATTGAAATTCCATGTCGTGGATTATGGTCATTCAGAATGAGTACTTCCGTACAGAGTACAATATGCACAACTCTACAACGATGCCCATGCGGTTGGGTTATAGGTCTTACATAGTGTAATGCAACAATAAAACCTAGTTACAGAATAATCATGCCTTGACGGTAAGATGCACATGCTGCCTTTACAGAAAAATGGAAGTCAACATGTGTCCATTTGCCAATGTTCGGATCGGCTAGTTGATCGCAATGGTTCATGGTTCATACATGAACGTGTCTCATTCAATTCAATAAGACGGCCAGCCAGTCTCTTAGTTCCAACTAGGAACGCATGATCAATTATTAGTCAAGGTAACAATCAATGTCAATCCAGGACAAGAAACAGCCAAAAGGCACTACAGGCGGCAATAGATGGATGCCCATCTATGCGGCGGGGTAAGTCAGGATCCTTCTATGCGGCGAGAATTGGGTCAGAATCCCATGCGGCCCGGGAGCCAAGGGTCATGCTTATGCGGCCAAGGATCGCCATACGGCAAGCAGCCGATGCGGCAGGGAAAGCAGGGTCTCATGCGGCTGAGAGCCAACAAAGTCGTACGGTAAGGAAAATGGAGTCTTATGCGGCCAGGAAGAAAAGTTCATGCGGCTGCAAGAAGAAAAGCTCATGCGGCCAGAGAGAAAACATGTATATGCGGCTGGGAGCTGCCAAGGCTATGCGGCCAGAGGACCATGCGGCAATGGGCCATGCGGCCATGAACGCATGAAGACAAATGCTCATGCGGCTGCAAGCCAACCAAGCTATGCGGCCAAGGAGAACAATCTTATACGGCTAGCGGGAACAATCTTATGCGGCTCGCGGGAGAAGAGTTCATGCGACAAAGGCCTATGCGGCCAGGGGGACTTGCCGCATGAAAGGCCATGCGGCCAACCACTGTTCTTTTTTTCTACTTTTTTGAGAAGAAGAACCATGAAATCCATGGCTTCCAAGCTCCTCTAATCCTCATTTAGGGTCAGAATCCAGACTTCTATAGGTCAAAATGGGACAGAAAGAAATTTTCTACAACATGGAAACATCAAAACTTGAACATAACAAGGTTAGTTAGATCAAAACCCAAGAATCCAAAAATGTAACAAGCTTAGATCTACAAGAAATGAGCCATGGAAATTAAAAATACTATGTACTAGAGTGTCTTAGAATCCCGTAAGGAAGACAATGAAACAACAAAAATTAAAATCCATCACGTAGCAACTTGTACTTGCCTAGCTCTCCTAGGTTGGTGGGAGAGTAATTGAGGTTGAAGAAAAAGTAAATGAGAGTAATGAAGAGAGAGAAAATGTTGGGGCTTTAAATGGAGATGATGGTAGGTTGGTTGGGTTCATGATGAACCACCCAAACTCGAAAATAAACCAACCCAAGCCGAACCTAAGAGCAAAGCAAAAACAGAAAATAAAATATAGAAAAAAAATAATGAGCATGAAATTAAAGAATTTAAATACAAAACAAATGCATGATAAATATTAAACAAATATATTCAAGCAGTACACGTACACAAATACGTATTCTGGGAATGAGGAGTGACATCTCTACCCTCCTTAGAAAAATTTTGTCCTCGAAATTTCAAGTCCTAGCGGGATAGAAAATATCAGAGCTAAACTAATCTAAGTACAAGCAATTTGAGCAAGCAGCTATTTTACAATGACAATAGCAAGTAATATATCTATATTTATCAATCTACGATATCAAGTAATTCTACTCATAAGGTGATAAGCATGAGAAATCAAGACAATCAAGGTATACGGAAAGGAATATACCTTGTGAGTCAAATATGTACGGGTACCGTGATCGAATATCGTCCTCACGTTCCCACGTTGACTCTCCTAAAGAGTGATGACCCCAAGCAACCCGGACAAGGCTGATTATTCGGTTCTTGAGTATCTTCTCTCTTCGGTCCAAAATGGATACAGGCTGTTCCTCATAAGACAGGTTTGTACCAACAACCAGTTCAGAATGATCGAGGATATGGCTTGGGTCCGATACATACCTGCGCAACTGAGATACATGAAATACATCATGCACCTCTCGTAATGAAGGTGGAAAGGACAAACGATAAGCAACATCGCCTACCCTATCAAGGATAACAAATGGTCCCACGTATCGTGGACTTAACTTCCCGTGAACGCCAAATCTAATGACCCCACAAGTAGGTGAGATCCGCAAGAACACGTGGTCCCCGACAGAAAATTCTAGCGGCCTACGATGCTGGTCTGCCCAATGACGATGTCGATCTTGCGTAACTCGAAGTCGCTCCCTAATTTCCTTAACCACTTCAACCGTCTGAACAATTATTTCTAGATCTAACATCTTCCTCTCCCCGATATCATCCCATGCCAGTGGCGACCTACACTTCTTACCATATAGTTCTTCGAATGGCGCCATCTGGATACTGGCTTGATAACTGTTGTTGTACAAAAATTCGACTAGGTGCAAGTGACTCTCCCAAGACCCTCCAAAATCTAGTGTACAAGCTCGTACATATCTTCTAAAGTCTGAATTGTTCTTTCTGATTGCCCGTCCGTCTGTGGATGGTAAGCGGTGCTAAATCTTAACTTAGTACCCAGACTATGATGTAAACTCTTCCAGAAATGTGATGTAAAATAGGTATCTCTGTCTGACACAATACTGACAGGGACCCCATGCTGCCTGACTATCTGTTGCATATACAACTCTGCCAACTTTTTTATAGATTTCCCTACTCTAAAAGGAAGAAATATGCCACCTTTGTAAGTCGGTCCACAATCACCCAAACAGCATCTTTACCACTTGGTGATCTCGGTAAACCGGTCACAAAGTCTATGGTGATATGTTCCCACTTCCATTCCGGGATAGAAAGCGGTTGCAATAATCCAGCCGGCCTCTGTTGTTCTACCTTTACTTGTTGACATATTAAGCAACAGAAAACGAATCTAGCTATCTCTCTCTTCATTCCGTTCCACCAGAAGTGCTGTTTGATATCTTGGTACATTTTGGTCTCTCCAGGGTGTATAGAATACTAAAAACTGTGGGCCTCTGTCATAACCTCCTGTCTGATATCTCCGCTAGGCACACATAGACGTGATCCAAACCTAAGTGTACCATCTTCATGAATTTTTATCTCCCTTCTGAGTCCTGACTCACAATCTGTCCTAAGCTTCTGAATCCTTGGGTCCTGGGCCTGAGCTGTCTTGATCCTGTCTACCAAGTCAGATTGAACTCGCAGACTTGCCAGAATTCCTATATCATTCGGAAGTATAACCTCGATGCCCATCTCCTGAAGGTCTTCTAAGATATATTTTTGTGATGTCAACATAAATGCGTCGCCTCTCCTGCTAAGAGCATCCGCTACCACGTTAGCCTTGCCTGGATGATACTGAAGCTCTACGTCATAATCCTTGATCGACTCTAACCATCTTCTCTGTCTCATGTTCAGTTCCTTCTGAGTAAAGATATACTTCAGACTTTTGTGGTCTGTGTACATATCCACTCGATCACCGTACAAGTATTGCCTCCATAGCTTCAAAGAAAATACCACTGTCGCCAACTCCAAGTCGTGAGTCGGCTAATTCTTTTCGTGGTCTCGAAGTTGCCTAGATGCATATGCTATCACCTTTCCATATTGCATGAGGACTCACCCAAGTCCCTTTCCTGACGCGTCACAATAAACGGTAAAACCTCCGGGTCCAACTGCCAATGTAAGAATAGGTGCCGATATCAATTTCTGTTTCAAATTCTCAAATGATGCCTGGCATTCTGTCGACCAGACGAATGGCACATCATTCCGTGTCAAGCGGGTCATGGGTGCTGAGAGTCTTGCAAAGTCTGATATGAACCTTCTGTAATATCCGGCCAATCCTAAGAAACTACGCACATCAGCTACGGTCTTAGGTACTGGCCAACTCTCTACTGTTTCTACCTTCTTGGGATCCACTGCTACCCCAGCCCCTGATATGATGTGTCCAAAAAATGAAATATGATCCATCCAAAACTCACACTTGCTGAGCTTGGCATACAACTGGTTCTCTCTCAGAACCTGTAACACTTTCCTGAGGTGATCTTCATGCTCTTCTTAAGTAGCTGAGTATACCAGGATGTCTTCGAGAAATACAACGACAAATTGATCTAAGTATGGCATAAAGATGCGGTTCATCAAATCCATAAATATTGCTGGAGCATTGGTCAAAACAAACGGCATAACTAGGAATTCGTAATGCCCGTACTTCGACCTAAATGCTGTCTTGGGAATATCCTCTTCTCGAACTCTAACTTGATGATACCCCGACCGAAGATCTATCTTGGAGAAAACTCTTGCTCTACTCAATTGATCAAACAAGTCATCGATCCTTGGTAGTGGGTACTTGTTCTTTACTGTTACCACGTTGAGCTTTCTGTAGTCAATGCACAATCTTTATGACCCATCCTTCTTCCCTACAAGCACCACTGGTGCTGTCCATGGTGATACGCTGTCTCGGATAAACTTCTTCGCCTTCAGTTCCTCTACGTGCTGATACACCTTGGCCTGCTCGGAATCTGCCATTCTGTAAACTCGATCTGATATTGGCTGAGTTCCAGGTGCCAATTCTATACTGAACTCAATATCCCTAACCGGGGGTAAACCTGGAAGTTCTTCGGGAAACACATAATTGAACTCTTCAACTACCTTCGGGACTTGAACTTCTTCCATTGCCGCTACTACTACTTTTTCTTGTTGGGTTGCCACTGATCTGACTAGGATAAATCGATCCATACCTGGAATATTAAAAAATACACACCCTCTACGGCAATCTATTGTGGCACAACTGTCTTTCAGCCAGTCCATGCCTAAGATGACGTCGAAATTCCCCATAGGAAATTCTATCAACCTGGCGGGTAAGGAACACCCGCACACTACAACTCTATATGCTAGAATAACTCTACTAACTCCTACGAGCCCATTACCAGTGAGTATATTCAACCTCCCTGGCAATGCCTCGAATTCCATTCCTAGTCGTGTCATAAATTGTGTAGATATAAACGAGTGTGATGCTCCCGAATCAAACAATGCTACTGCAGGATATGAGGCGACGAGAATGTTACCTGCCACAACATCTTCCGATGCCAATGCCTCTTCTAAGGACAGATTGAATGCCTGCCCCCGGTCTCCTTGTTGGTTCCCATGCTGCGGCCTAGCCTGGTGTTGCTGCTGGCCCCTGCCTTGGTGATGCTAGGGTGGCCTTTGTTGTTGCTGCATCGGCGGTCCCTGCTGCCGAAACATCTAAGCCTGCGACATCAACGGACGTTGTGCCAACGGTCTCACTGCCACTGCTGGTCCCCGATACTGGCCTGCCCCTGGTGCTGGCAGAATAGGAAATTGTTGTACTAGTCCTCCTGACCTCGAATTCATAGGACAGGTGGAAACCCGATGATCTGGACTTCCACATATCAAACACTGTCCGTTCAATGTCCGACACACATCTCTAGTGTGCCCTACTTTCCACAATAAGTCCAGCCTGTTGAGGGTTGCTGGTTCTTCCTCTGTTGCTGTTGTTGCTTTACTGGTGGTGCTGGCCCTCGCATCGCCACATCTTGAATGCGAATGCCAGAAGATGGTATAACTCGGGGCGCTACTCTCCCTCCTTCTCAATCTGGTTATGAGATCTCTTCTGACCTCCAGTCCTTGTTGTGATCCTCTGAATGATGATCTCATGCCTTCGGGTTGCCGTCAACACCTCATCAAAAGTCTGGTAGTTGTGCCCCTCTATCAATTACAAAAGTTCAAGATGAAACCTTTGCTGAAACCTCATAGCCCTCTGGCTCTCCGTTGCTACCATCTCTGGGGCGAACCTACTCAGTCTGCAGAACTCTGCTGCATAAGCATCCACTGTCTTGCCAGCCTGCTTGAGGTTGATAAACTTCTGTTGTAGCTCAAACTGCGCCACAACTCCATAGTACTTCATCTTGAATCTTGCGGTAAAATCGTCCCAAGCAACAGGAGGTCCTGAAGTAACAGCTTCACTAGATCCACACGTTCTTCTGTCGGAACCTTAGCCACTGTCAGAATAGCCTCAATATCCTTAAGCCATGCATCTGCTGAAGTGGCATCTTCCGTGCCCTCAAAATGATGGGGGTTGTACTTGCAAAATCTGGTTGATGCTCCTGAATCAGTCCTTACTCCTCTTTCCAAAGCTGTTTATAATCCTTGGTTGAGCAACACATTCTGCTCTTGTAACTGAGCATGCATGCATTGCTGGGCCAACATCTGATGTTGCTGAGTAGACATCATCCCTCTCATGATCTCCAGAAGGGCTGGTGTGTCCTCTTCCAAAGGGGTAGGTGGAACTATTGGTGGTGTTGGAACCTCCGGATACTGCGATCTAGCTGCTGGTTCCACTATCACCGCTCCTTGGATAGTCTCTCGAGGTAGTACTGGACCTTATTGCTGATCAACAGGGTCTCGCTGTTCATGTTGCCCTTGTTGTTGTTGTTGTCCAACTCTGACCGATGCGGACGAGGCGCCCCTAAGGAAAGGGACAAGAGAACAATCAAACGATCGGACAGAAAAGATCAATGAAGCCAAAGGATACTGGAATGTCAAACTAGAATCAAGAGTAACGAATCATGAGATTAAGGGAAAACATGTGTGATTGAGACATCATATAAATTAAAATACCCCACAAGTCTGAAACCAGACCTGCATGGGCCACCACTAAAACCTTATCATGCCCCAGAACCGGAACACCAGAGAGCGGGGGAATGACTCAGCCAGCTACATATTACGGTTAGAAGAATACCGTATAATACGATCAATGCTGTCTAAAAGACAATGGGGTGCATACTACATGAAAGTCTTACTAGGGTTACTCAACATCTATTGTCTCAATCATTCAAACAAGAAACAGTAAATAGAGAACATGTAAGATAAAGCAGTAAGGCATCCAAAACGCTCAGTTGAACTGTTCTTGAGCTCTGACTGTACAAAACATAGCCAGATGATATAACAAGGTATACACAATTGTTATCATCTGCAGTCTGACTTAGTTACAACTATGTAAAAGTAAGTACAAGACAATCCGACTAACATGTCGGTGTCAAGCGGCAAAAATGAAGTAAATAGTAAAAACGAGCAGGGAAGCAAGGGACCCACTCGTTTCCTCCGACGATCATTCCTCTAGTATTAACCATCTTGGAGGTGGAAGTAAGCTGAGTCCTCGGGAGCCGGCTCTAAATTTGGCCATGCAAAACCAGAGAGGTTAGACCTCTAATAGCAAGTACTGCAAGGAAGCACGATACGAGAGATTGGAACCAGTAATAAGAGTAAGAATATGATAAATAGATCTCTGCTTGCTACTGGGGTTCGCACAACATCACGACACTTCAAGCTAACTTCCCAACCAAACAAGGACAGAAGTTGGCTCGTCATGTCCTGACGTTCTGCTTATCTCAGTAGTTAACGGAGTAGGTATAATGCACAGACAAATCAATTTAAACGGCCATGCAACTACTACGGCTTGCTATTGTAAGTTCCAAGTTACCCTGGAAGTATGCAATAAGGGATTCCTCAGTTCTTACTATGTACAAGCAAGGCTAGTCTATCCAATAATCAATTGCGCCAATCATGAATTAGACGAGTCCCAGCGGGACGCCCGTCATCAGTATATATATAACAATATAGGCAGATACCGCTCCCTACCCGTGTGGCAGATTTGTAGTATCTGTGGGAACTAGCCGGCATGTCGGGGCACTAATCGTCCCAAAGATGGCTGCCATGTAAGAACTCAAAAATTCATTCTCTCCATGCAATCGTTATTTTATTTAGCTTAATAGTCTCTATGTTGATTGAAATCCCATGCCGTGGATCATGGTCATTCAGAATGAGTACTTCCGTACATAGTACGATATGCACAACTCTACAACGATGCCCGTACGGTTGGGTTGTAGGTCTTACATAGCGTAATACAATAATCAAACCTAGCCACAAAATAATCATGCCTTGACTGTAAGATGCACATGCTGCCTTTACAGAAAAATAGAAGTCAACATGTATCCATTTGCCAATGTTCGGATCGGCTAGTCGATCGCAATGGTTCATGGTTCATACATGAACGTGTCTCATTCAATTCAATAAGACGACCAGCCAGTCTCTTAGTTCCAACTAGGAATGCATGATCAATTATTAGTCAAGGTAACAATCAATATCAATCAATGTCAATCCAGGACAAAAAATAGCCAAAAGGCACTACGGGCGGAATAGATGGATGCCCATCTATGCGGCGGGGTAAGTCAGGATCCTTCTATGCGGCCAGAATCGGGTCAGAATCCCATGCGGCCCGGGAGCCAAGGGCCATGCTTATGCGGCCAAGGATCACTATGCGTCAAGCAGCCGATGCGGCAAGGAAAACAGGGTCTCATGCAGCTGAGAGCCAACAAAGCCATGCGGCAAGGAAAATGGAGTCTTATGCGGCCAGGAAGAAAAGTTCATACGGCTGCAAGGAGAAAAGCTCATACGGCCAGAGAGAAAACATGCATATGCGGCTAGGAGCTGCCAAGGTTATGCGGCCAAATGCCCATGCGGCAATGGGCCATGCGGCCAGGAACGCATGAAGACAAATGCTCATGCGGCTGCAAGCCAACCAAGCTATGCGGCCAAGGAGAACAATCTTGTGCGGCTAGTGGAAACAATCTTATACGGCTCGCGGGAGAAGAGTTCATGCGACAAAGGCCTATGCGGCCAGGGGGACTTGCCGCATGAAAGGCTATGCGACCAACCACTATTCTTCTTCATTACTTTTTCGAGAAGAAGAACCATGGAATCCATGGCTTCCAAGCTCCTCTAAATCCTCATTTAGGGTCAGAATCCAGACTTCCATAGGTCAAAATGGGGTAGAAAAAAATTTTCTACAACATAGAATCATTAAAACTTGAATATAACAAGGTTAGTTAGATCAAAACCCAAGAATCCGAAAATGCAACAAGCTTAGATCTACAAGAAATGAGCCATAGAAATTAAAAATGCTAAGTACTAGAGTGTCTTAGAATCTCGTGAGGAAGACAATAAAACAACAAAAATTAAATTCCATCACGTAGCAAGTTGTACTTGCCTAGCTCTCCTAGGTTGGTGGGAGAGTAATGGAGGTTGAAGAAGAAGTAAATTAGAGTAATAAAGAGAGAGAAAATGTTGGGGATTTAAATGGAGATGATGGTAGGTTGGTTGGGTTTATGATGAACCACCCTAACCCGGAAATAAACTAACCCAAGCCAAACCGAAGAGCAAAGTAAAAGCAAAAAATAAAATACAGAAAAAATGATAAGCGTGAAATTGAAGAATTTAAATACAGAACAAATGCATGATAAATATTAAACAAATACATTCAAGCAGTACACGTATACAAATACGTATTCTGGGAACAGAGAGTGACATTGTCGTATCATCATTGCCGAGGGATGAGGGTCGGAGGACAGTCAACTTCATCTACGGCTACATAGTTTCTGCCTCGCCAGTCGAATGACTACAGGGACTATATCCTGATCACCATGTCGTACCGTAGATTAATACAAATGGAGCTGGAGCTGGAGCCAAAATACAGAATCTAAAATACAAAATACAGAATCCAGAATACAAATGGAGCTGGAGCTGGAGATACAATCCAGAGATTGACACAGTACTAATTAATATATGTAGTCCAATACAAATAGTCTAATACAAATACAACTCAATACAAATAGTCAAATACAAATAAGTACTAATAGCTAATGACAACCACGCAGCTCACGCAAACGCTCAGTGATACGATCATGCAACCACTTCGAATAAGTGGGATCGAGGGTGGCAGGAGAGATACAGTGCACTGCAGGTGCTGGATGAATAGAACTCTCGGTCTCACTAGCTAACGGTGCCACTTCCTCCTTAACAGGAGGAGGAGCCACCTCAACATTCAGTATTTCTCTTAAATGACATGCCACTGCTCGGGTCATGGGTGCCATCTGGAAAGATCGATATTCATAAATAATATAATTGTAAAATAAGCAAGCTAACTAAAGGAACCATCATCTCGTTTGAGTACATTTTTGAAAGTAGATAAAATACAGATTATTCAATTTTTTGCCAAGTGTGAGAAAGGATGGCTCATAACACAACCCAAAATTCATTCTAGCATACATTAGTATGAATCATCTATGTTCTGTACATATGGTGTAGTATATGTTCTTATCGAATATAGTATCTGAAGGTTATAACAGAATCAAGATGAACCCACATAATATAATACTAAGACATCATCTACTACTAAAAGATATAGTGATAGGTTATCGTATCATCATTGTCGAGGGATGAGGTTCGGAGGACAGACAACTTCATCTACGGCTACATAGTTTCTGCCTCGCCAGTCGAATGGCTGCAGGGACTATGTCCTGATCACCATGTCGTACCGTATATTAATACAAATAGAGCTGGAGCTGGAGCCAAAATACAGAATCTAAAATACAAAATACAGAATCCAATCCCTGGGTTCACCGAAAATACAAAAACAAAGATTGACACACAGTACTAATTCATATTTGTTTTAAGTGTGAGAACGGATGGCTCGGAACACAACCCAAAATTCATTCTAGCAAACATTAGTGTGAATCATCTATGTTCTGTACATATGGTGTAGTATATGTTCTTATCGAATCTAGTATCTGAAGGATATAACAGAATTAAGATAAAACTACATAATATAATACTAAGACATCATCTGTCACGCTCCGATTCGGGGAATCTTTCGTCCTCGCTTCGATTCATGCCGAATCGTTCATCCTACCTCAAAATTTTCAAACAGCGAGGGGCAGTTCACCCGCATCTCTTCCTCTAGTTCCCACGTCGACTCCTCGACAGCATGGTTCCACCACAGCACGTTGACTAAAAATACTGTCCAATTCCGCAAAACTTTTTCCTTCCTGTCCAAAATTTGGACTGGCTCTTCAGTGTAGGGTAGGTCAGCGCTCAGCTGCAGCTGATCGAAGTTCACTACGTGACTTGGATCATATACGTACTTTCGCAGTTGGGATACATGGAAGACATCGTGCACATTAGCCAGAGCCGAAGGTAGCGCAAGTCGATAAGCCACTGAGGCTACCTTCTCTAAAATCTCGAATGTTCCAACAAATCTCAGGCTAAGCTTTCCTTTCATCCCAAACTGCATCACACCCGCATGGGCGTGACCTTCAAGAAGACAAGATCGCCTGCTGTGAATTCCAAAGGTCGTCGATGTACGTCCGCATAACTCTTCTGTCGACTTTGAGCAACTCTAAGTCTTTCTCAAATTAAGCGGACTCTCTCGATCTCCTGTTCCATAAGTTCTGGTCCGAGCACTTGCCGTTCACCGACTTCATCCCAGCATATCGGTGATCGACATTTTTGTCCGTACAAGACTTCGTACGGGGCCATCTGGATACTTGCTTGATAATTGTTGTTATAGGCAAATTCTGCCAATGCGAGATGTGCGTCCCAATTTGTCTTCGAGTCGAGCACGCTTAATCTCAACATATCTTCAAGAATCTGATTTACTCTCTCTATCTGACTATCAGTCTGCAGATGGTATGCCGTATCGAAGTTCAATTTTGTGCCCATTGTTGAGTACAGACTTATCCAAAATCGCAACAAGAATCTTTCGTCTCTATCCGACACTGTAGAAGCTGGCACCCCGTATAATAGACAATTTCATTTATGTAGATCTGAGCCAACCGTTCTATGCCCCACGTAACTTTTATTGGAATGAAATGTGCCGACTTGGTTAATCTATCTACGATAACCCAAATTGCATCATTCCTTTTCTGAGTTTTTGGCAAGCCGACTATAAAATCCATACAGATATTATCCCACTTCCATAGTGGAATAGCCAAATTTTGTAGTTCTCCACCAGGCCATTGATGTTCGGCCTTTACACGCTGACAATCTAAGCATTGTGACACGAATAGCGCCATATCCTTCTTCATGACATGCCACCAAAATGTTGTGCGCAGATCCTTATACATTTTCGTGCTTCCCGGATGCAAGGAATACTTCAAAAAATGAGCCTCGGTCAGTATTTCCTTCCTGATATCCTCATCCTTAGGGACACACAATCTTTCTTTGACATGAATAGTGTCATCTTCAATGGTAAAGTCCGACGCCTTTCCTGCTAGAATCAACTCGCGTATCTTCTACAGAAAAGGGTCATCCTTCTGAGCAATCTTAATCCTTCCCTGGAGACTCGGCTCAAGTTGCAACTGAGCCAACTGCACATTTTGTGGACGAATCTTGAATTCGATACCCATCGTTTCAAGATCCCGTAGTACCTCTTTTGCTATTGATAGTGACCCCACAAATTTCTGACTCAAGGCATCAGCTACCACGTTTCCTTTACCCGACGTGTAGGAGATTATCAAGTCATAGTCCTTGATCAATTCTAACCAACGCCGCTACCTCAAATTCAATTCCTTCTACGTGAATATGTACTTTAGGCTTTTGTGATCCGTGAAGATCTCATAGGACACACCATAGAGATAGTGTCGCCATAATTTCAATGCGAACACAATCGTCGCCAGTTCTAAGTCATGAGTTGGATAATTCTTCTCATGCTGTTTGAGTTATCTCGATGCATAAGATATTGTCTTCCCATGTTGCATGAGAACACATCCCAAACCAAGTCCTGATGAGTCACTGTAGATCTGAAATCCCTCAGAGCCTTCCGGAAGTGCTAAAATTGGAGCTGTGACGAGCCGCTGCTTGAGTTCTTGAAAACTACTCTCACAGTCGTCGGTCCACTTAAATACGACTCCCTTCTGAGTAAGGTGAGTCAAAGGCGAAGCGATTCTTGAAAGTCTTTCACAAACCTATGGTAGTACCCGGCTAAACCAAGGAAACTCCGTATCTCACTAGCTGATGTAGGCTGCTTCCAGTCTACAACTGCCTCAATTTTCTTTGGGTCAACGGCAACACCTTCTACCGAAACAATATGTCCTAGGAACGACACGTTGTTCATCCAAAATTTGCACTTGCTTAGCTTTGCATATAATCGATTGTCCTGCAGCGTTTGAAGTACTGCTCTCAAGTGCTCGACATGAGTCTCCCCATCCTTTGAGTAGATCAAGATGTCATCTATGAACACAACAACAAACTTGTCTAAGAATGGTCGAAACACTCTATTTATTAGATCCATAAAGGCTGTTGGAGCATTAGTCAAACCGAATGGCATGACCAAAAACTTATAGTGTCCGTATCTCGTACGGAATGCTGAATTAGGGACATCCTCGGGTCTGATCTTCAATTGGTGGTATCCTGAACGAAGATCAATTTTAGAAAACACGATCGCCCCTTGAAGCTGATCGAACAGATCATCTATCCTTGGCAAGGGATACTTGTTACGGATGGTTACCTTATTTAGTTCTCTGTATTCGATGCACAGCCGCATCGTCTCATCCTTCTTCTTTACAAATAGCACTGGAGCTCCCCATAGAGATACACTTGGGCGAATGTATCCCCGGTCTAGTAATTCTTGTAGCTGTACCTTTAGTTCCTTCAATTCTGCCGGAGCCATCCTGTACGACGACTTTGATATCGGGCGAGTACCCGGGAATGTATCAATTGTGAATTTAATTTCTCTATCCGACGGCATTCCAGGTATCTCGTACGGAAACACATCGGGGAACTCTGCCACAATTTTGGTCTGATTCGAGCCTACACTCTTCATCCGAGTGTCTTGAACAGAAGCGAGAAATCCTTCGCACCCAGAGTATAGCATGTGCCTTGCTGTAACTGCCGATATGACCATGGGTCCTTGGAATGCCGAGCCGCACGAGTAAGAGAACTTTGTTTCACCGGGTAGGCGAAACACAACTCTCTTATCCGCGCAGCCGATTGTTGTATGACAGGCGCTGAGCCAGTCCATTCCCACGATAATATCGTACTCTTTGATGTCGAGTACAATCGCATCCAGAGATAAAGTCTTGCCTCCAATTTTAATGTAGCCGTCCCTGCAAATCAAAGTTGCAGGCATATCTACTCCCGAAGGAGTGCTAACACATAAAGCTGTCTTTAGTTGAGTCATACAAAATTTATTTTCCGTTGCAAAATCAGACGAGATAAAGCAATAAGTAGCACTAGAATCAAAAAGTACTCTTGCAGGTACGCCTTTGTATAGCAACGTACCTGTTATAACATTCTCTACGGTTTGGGCCTCTGCCTGAGTCAAGGCATAAACCCTTGCTTGCCCACCTTGTTGTTCATTCGGTACATTCTTATTTGGAGCTGGTAAGGCTGGTGGCGCTTGGCCACGATTCTGATTATTATATTGGCCCCGGTTCTGATTGTTGTTATGCCCATGATAATAATTATTTTTATTTCCACGAGGAGGATACTGATTTCCTCCCCTACCCTTGTATTCCCATGCTTTGTGATTTACATCCCCACATTTGAAACACCCAACACGGCAATCTTTACCCCGATGTCCCATCCGGTGACATTTGTTACAACGAGGCAACTATTGTTGATGTCCTCTGTTGTCACCTGCATTATGATGCTTAGGTGAGTCATTTCTTCTCGCAGACCAAGGTCGTTTCTGATTATTGTTGCCTTGGTTGCCCTGTATTGTCCCACGACTAGCTGGTGGATGGAATCTCTCCATCTCGAGAGCTGTCTCATACGCCTCCCGATAAGACGTACATTTCCGACTTAGCACATCGCACTGCGGGCCCTCATTCAAGCCTTACACAAATCTTCCTCGCTTTACGTCATCATTTGGGACCATGTATCCAGCGAAGGCAACTCTCTTCAAAAATTCAGTTTCATAATCGCCAACTGACATAATGCCCTGTCGGAGTTCTATGGACTCATTCTCTTTCTGTTGACGGACAGCTGGTGGAATGAATTGCGGAATGAAGGCCTGTTTGAAGGTCTCCCAAGATATCTTCATATCCTGACTATTTCTGTAAAGTGCCTATCTCTGTGAAATCCACCATTCCTGGGCCTTGAGACGAAGTAGTACAACGGTACACTCCACTCTCTTGCTGCCCTGTATATCCAATATTCAAAAATAGCCCTCAAGTGTGTTCAAGAAGC
Organism: Iris pallida; assembly: GCA_029216955.1. NCBI lineage: Eukaryota > Viridiplantae > Streptophyta > Magnoliopsida > Asparagales > Iridaceae > Iris > Iris pallida. Next base: position 4,100,614 of record JANAVB010005799.1, read on the forward strand.
CCATCACCTCATCTGGCTCCTCTCTTCCATTAAATTCAGATGGGTCGCAACTCTTGAATTCAGAGAACTTGAAGCTCGTTCTCTTCCGTGTCGGCATTTCAGGTTTCTCTGCCGACACTTCTATGGTCTCGGTTGTTGCGACCTTTGCAGAAATATTAGAATCGGCCGTCAGCTTGGTGACAATCTGAGTTAGACTATCCACTTGCTTTTATTGAGCATCTAGCTGCTCCTGAAACTGATACTGAAGCTGCTCTTGAAGCGCGCGATGTTGAGCTTCGCTCTGCTTCCTCTAAGCCTCCATTTGTTTAATCAGTTTCTCAATTGGGTCAGACGATGAATTCGTCTTTGCGCTATCACCCTTGGTCATTCTACAACAAAGAAATAATTCCATTAGCACTCATAAAATATTTATGGGCTTATTGTATGGAACATTATTGTTAGGGTTATATACTAAAAGCATCACTTTTGTAGTAACCTTATTTTCTTAAATTTTGAATGAGAATCATATGGGCAAATGTTTGCATATTGTATTTGTTGCAAGTGTTAATGCAAATGTCTGATATTCTATATTATAGACAATATGGTGTGTGGTGTCACATAGAAGATCATATTATCAGTTTCCTATGGAGTATATAAATAGTTCACAACCTAGATGGACTTGGACAATCTATTGGAAAGGTTGTAGTGTAATCTGGTATTAGTCTATCTTGACTATAGGTTTACACTAGTACACTTTGTGTGTATTGAACAGGACCACTTGAGGTTGTTCTCTTTGTACTGACTACATAAGAGAACAAATACCTATGTTATTATAGATGCTTGTGCTCTTAATCCGGATATAATAACACACATGTATATGCAGTGTGCATTACTTTGACTCATAAAAGAGTGAGATTCATTATGGATCAACAACCTCTATGAATTGGGTAATAACATTGTATGTATGATGGGCTGTTGATTATAAATGGAATCCATGTCCCAATACATCGGGTTGATGATGTCCTCTTAAGGAGCTCATAAGGATTGTCATGTAAACCCTACAGGTGGAATATATCTGACATGACAAATAAAGTTGAGCGGTACTACTTAAGAATAAAAGATATCGAATCAATATAGTTGTCAGTAACTTAATTTGATCGACGGACATACGATATCTTAACATGGGGAGCCAAACGAGCATATAATAAAAGGAGCCCACAATCATAATTTGGGATTAGGGAGGTAGTGCAACAATAGCTTATTAGTGGACCGAGCTATTGTTAATGGGCCTGGATTATGTGTTCGGGCTGAACACGGGATATCCAGATCCGTTAGGAGGCCTAACCCTAATTTCTCCTCATGGTCCCTGCCGTAGCCTATATATATTCTCTATTCTCTGGCCGCCAGATTACTGATCAGAAATCTGAAATTTTCTCTAAATTCGTGATTCACGTAAGGAGAGAAAGAGAGGGCTGCCAAGGAGAAGAAAAGGTTGGGAGATCGTCGTCCACACGACGTCCAACTCGAGGAAGGAATACGTACAGAAGATCTTGGGGTCGTCCGCTCGAGATTGCCAGGAATTACTTGTCTCCTTTCCGCCGCAGGTATAATTCGTGAACCCTAGTTTCCGCCTATGAAGGTTTAGAACACGTATTAGATTTGTTTAACTTTCTATCGATCAATACGCACACCAAAGGAAGGGTCCTGGGAATCTCCAGTTCCATCAATTGGTATCAGAGCCACTTTGGATCTACGTATTGATTGATACGTCCATGTTGTCCAATAAAACCTGCGCTATATAATAGTCGGTAGATGTAGATCTGTTCTAACTCGGTTTTGTAGGCATCTTAGATCCAACTATTATGGTCCAATGCATATTTTTTGATTGTGTTGTTTAAACCACGGACATGTCGTGGATGTTGTTGTTGCTGTGGATATAATTAAAATCACGAGGGTTGATCGTGCTTATTATTTTAATTTTTCAATCTAGATTATGTGTGAACTCCTTCGGGAGGCATAGGATTGATGTAATTTTAATTATTTTTTATCAATCGTGATGGCGGTGGTGGCTGTTTCTGTAGCCGGACGAGATGCTGGTTTTAAGCAGTCCAGAGGCAGACAGATGATTTTCGATGAAGGAATCGACAGCCAAAACCTAAAAAAAATCGAGGCGAACCCCGTATAGATCTGCGCAGCGCCAGATTTTGGATTCGGATAGTTGAGGACGGAGCAGCAAAGATGACCGTAATAGTTGGATATTTTCTCTTATTTTTGTCATTTTGCTTTTTCTGATTATGCATGTTTATTATTGTGTGGTTGTTTTTTTGAAAAACCAAGCCTACATTAATAATGGACAACATGGACATAATATCATCTAGTAGAAAAACCCTCATTGTTAAGTAACTAAGTGGAAGAGGATTTTTATTTAGTATAAATCCTATGGTCTCCATTACTGGTTTGTAGGTGATGTAATTATACTTGCATATTGGCTTTAGTGCTTTCCTCCATATCGGATGAGTATAATTATGGATCACCAGTACAAACTTCCTTAGGGATAAATGTAGAAAGTTACCTAGTATGTGTTCACTTCTCCATCTGATGAAACTCATTACAAGGTAATGGACTTAGTATTAAGTAATGGTATACACTTAGACACAAATAATGGTATCCTCCCCATCGGAGTCACTGCTATTATTTGTATGACCAGAGCAAGACCAGTATATTAATTTTATTTGTCATAAAGTTATATTGACATGATAGTAAAATTAATAAGAAAAATCTACTTGAACAAAGTTGAATTTGTATACGTCTACACTATCGTGGCATGCTAAATTCATGGTGTTCAAGGTGTTGGTGAATTTCTTATTATTGTTTTGAGGGAATCAATATTTAGTTAATTCAAAAAGTTTTTTTGCCCTACATAATTTTATTTATGTGATTCTCAAGATTTCAAAAATGGGTTCTTTCAGTCCACTTATGGTGATTCTTAAAGAAAACAAACTTACTGGATCTAATTATATTGACTGGAAACGTAATTTGGACATTGTTCTGACTGCTAAAGAGTACAAATATGTACTTGTTGAGGAATGCCCACCTAAGCCTGATACTAACTCTGATGAAGAGGTCAAAGAGGCTTATAAGAAGTGGAAAAAGGCAGATGAGATGGCGCGGTGTTATATTCTGGCATCTATGTCAAATGTACTGCAACATCAGCATCAGGCCATGGCCACAGCTTATGACATGATGTATAACCTCAAAGAACTCTTCGGACATCAGAGTAGAACAGCTAGGCAGTTTGCTATGAAATGTTTGATGAATATAAAAATGGCTGAGGGTACACCAGTAAGGGATCATGTTCTCAAGATGATGGGTCATCTGAATGAGATGGAGATCCTTGGAGCTGAAATCGATGGGGAAACCCAGGTCGATATCATTTTCGAGACTCTGCCTAAAAGTTTTGACAATTTTTGCCTTAATTACAATATGAACAAAAGGTTGTATAGTTTGGCAGAACTTGCAAAAGAGCTACAGGATGCTGAATCTCTCTTTAGGCAGAGTGGTCATGTTTTTGTTTCTGAAAAGGCTTCTACTTCTAAGCCAAAAGGCGGTAAGAAGAAGAATAACATTCAAAAACAGGCAAACTCAGCAAAGAAGGGCATGGGACCTCAAGGCGCAGTGAAAAAGCCGAAAGGCAAATATTTCAAGTGCAAAGGGTCAGGACATTGGAAGACTGATTGTCCACTTCTCAAACAAGGGAACAAAGAAGGTATATCTCATTTACTAGTAGTTGAAACATGTTTAGTGGTGTTGTCTACCGGCACCTGGTGTGTAGATACAGGAGCCACTAATCATGTCTACAATACATTGCAGGGGTTCCAGGAAACCAGACGGCTCAGTGATGTAGAGATATGCTTGTTCATGGGTGATGCTACAAAAGTATCGGTCGTTGCATTAGGAGATGTTACTTTATCTTTTGGTAGAAATAAGTCTTTGACATTGAGAGATTGTCTTTATGCACCTTCACTTAGAAGGAATTTAGTTTCTGTTTCTATGTTAGTTAAGGATGGATATTCAGTTTATTTTAATGACAATATTGTTATTAGAAAGAATAAACATTTTATCTGTTCTGGTGCATTGGTTGATAATTTATATGTCATTAATCCTATTTCGCCCATAATACAACTTATGGAAATGAATAATATGTCATCTAACTTAAATAAGAGAAAAGAATCTTCTTGTATGAACCAAACATATCTTTGGCACTTACGATTGGGGCATATTAACCTAAGAAGGATTCAAAGACTGGTTGAAGATGGACCTTTGAGTTCATTGGAAGTGGAGGCACTACCAGTCTGTGAATCCTGCTTGGAAGGTAAAATGACCAAAAGGCCTTTTACGGCAAAGGGGTATAGGGCCAAAGATCTGTTGGAATTGGTTCATTCTGATTTGTGTGGACCCATGACTATCCAAGCTAGAGGTGGCTTTGAATATTTTGTAACATTTATTGACGATTATTCAAGGTATGGATACATTTATTTGATGCACCGTAAGTCTGAGTGTTTTGAGAAATTCAAAGAGTACAAGGCTGAAACGGAGAAACGTCATAGAAATTGTATCAAGTTATTACGATCAGATCGTAGTGGCGAGTACCTCTTTGGAGAGTTTAGAGATTATTTATCAGAGGCTGGGATTGCATCCCAATTGACTGCACCTGGAACGCCCCAACAGAATGGTGTAGCCAAAAGAAGGAATAGAACTCTTATGGAGATGGTTAGATCAATGAAGAGTTATTCGACTTTGCCAGATTCGTTTTGGGGATATGCCTTAGAGACTGCATTATATTTTGAACTTGGTTCCTTCTAAGTCAGTACCTCTTACTCCCACAGAGCTGTGGATTGGGCGTAAGCCTAGTCTGAAACTTGTTCGCATTTGGGATAGTCCAGCACATGTGCTGAATGGGAAAGCAGATAACTTGAAATCTCATACAGAAGTACGCTTGTTTGTAGGCTATCCAAGAGGAACGAAAGGAGGTTTATTTTATAGTCCTAAGGATCAGAAGGTCATTGTTAGCACCAATGCCCGATTCTTAGAGGAAGACTATGTGATGAACCATAAACCCACAACTAGAGTTGTTCTAGAAGAACTGAGACGTGAGACACCAAGTACTTCAGTACCAACAGTACAAGAGGATGAACCACAAATAACTGCACAACGTGTCACAAATGTTACACCACAACCGATAGTGCCTCGTCGTAGTGGGAGGGTTGTGATACAACCTGATAGATATATGTTCTTGGGAGAGTTGTCAGACTTCGTCCCTGAGGAACAAGATTATGATCCCTGTACCTACAATGAAGCACTCCAAGATAAAGATGCAGAGTCTTGGCAAAAAGCAATGATATCTGAAATAGAATCTATGGATTCTAATCAGGTCTGGGAGCTTGTAGAACCACCCGTTGGTGTAAAAGCCATTGGATGCAAGTGGGTCTATAAGAGAAAAAGTGGATCAGACGGTAAGGTTGAAACCTTTAAAGCTCGGCTTGTAGCAAAAGGTTTTACTCAAAGAGAGGGTATCGATTATGAGGAAACCTTTTCTCCTGTAGCCATGTTTAAGTCTATTCGGATTCTTTTATCTATTACAGCTCATCTCGATTATGAGATTTGGCAAATGGATGTCAAGACAGCTTTCCTTAATGAAAGTCTTGAGAAAGACATCTATATGAAGCAACCAGACGGGTTCATTGAAAAGGGCCAGGAGCATCTTGTTTGTAAGCTCAAGAAGTCCATTTATGGACTTAAGCAAGCTTCCAGATCTTGGAACATATATTTTGATTAGGTGATAAAATCCTATGGATTTGATCAATGTCAGGATGAATCATGTGTATACAGAAAGTGTGACGGAAACATGGTGGTGTTCCTAGTACTTTATGTGGATGACATCTTGCTCATTGGAAACAATGTGAAGGTATTATCTGATGTAAGGGTATGGTTATCCAAACAGTTTGATATATAGGACTTGGGAGAAGTAGGTCATATCCTTGGGATCAAAGTTCTACGAGATCGCAAGAAAAGGATGTTGGGCTTATCCCAAGCTTCCTATATCGATACTGTACTAACTCGTTTTAGTATGCAAAATTCTAAGAAAGGTTTCTTACCTTTTAGACATGGAATTGCTGTATCAAAGGAGCAGTGTCTGAGGACACCTAAAGAGATAGAGAACATGAAGGCAGTTGTGAAACCCGTAAAAAAAAAAAATTGTATTTAAATTTTAATACTAAATTTTTTTTTTTTTTATTATTAAGTTATTAATTAATCAATTTAAGTGTAAAATTATTTTCAAAAATAATCAACATGGATTTTTGCATGACAACCAGACCGGATTTAAATTGAAATACAAAGTATTTATTTTTATAGTTCTCAACATACAAAATATTATTTTTATTCAACTTTAGTTCTAATTTGGCCCATTAGAAGAAGCCCAATAGCTTATAAAATATTCCTACTACAACACTTTAAGTATTGATCCAAATTGATGTTTTGTATCTATTACCATTTGACATCAGTAGTATGTTAAGGAGTATATTTAATAAGTGAGCCCAACCCAATATACTAAGTTAGAGATGGGTTAAAACCTCTACATCATGAGTGAGAACTCATTAATATTGTTCTGTTGGTTCCTTGTTTTCTTTTGGGTTGTAACTGAAGGAATTTCGGTTCTCTCGTGGCCGACTCTTGGCCTCTCGTCTCCCTCAACGGTCGACTTCTCCGTTCATCTTGTTGGCCCAATGATTACATTGTGTTTTTGAATATGGCTAATCAGTTAAGTTTAACATAATGATGTCACTAATATTCATATACTCACTATCATGTTGCTACTTAAACTTAGCATTGTCCTAATTGTCCTATATTATACTGCTATGCTTGTATCGTACTGCAACATATTTTGTTGGCCTAACATGCTATCATATTGTTACTTAAACTTAGCAATGTCCTAATTGTCCTATATTGTATTGCTATGATTGTATCGTACTGCAACATATTTTGCTGGCCTAACATGTATTTGTAGACATGCAGTAAGCATGATCAAACATGATCAAACAGGACATAGGCAATGAAGAATTAATGATGGAGCAAAGACGGCGTCATACAAAGAGATTTCTCCGAACCGCCTAGCGACCTATCCGGGGCCTCGCATCGGGGGTTCCGCTGCCCGGTCAGCGGACAGGGGTCGAGGGGGCAGCGCCCCCCGTCGGGGGTTCGGGGGCGAAGCCCCCGAAAGGTATTCAGATTTTCAGATCTGTATATCTTTGGACGACTGCTGTCAGGGAAAAAGATGTCTTCATGGCTGCTCAAATATCAGAAGAAAGGCATCATCAAAGGGCTCTTGGTTTTCCTGTTTGTTCCATGTCTGTAATCTTCAATTTATTGAGTCTAGGAGAATGTGTACGTTGAGTCGCACTGAGTCATCTCAATCCCTAGACATATCTCTCCAAAACTCTACCATACAACAGACCAATTCCTGAACCAAGCCCAAGCTCCACAAAGTCCAAAAGTCCAATGGACCAATTCTGTCTGCTGGAGACAGAGTTCGGGCCGAACTCTGCCTCCACACAGAGTTCGGGCCGAACTCTGTCCCCTGATTTTCAGGAGCTAATTTTTAGGGCCTGCTTGCTACCAGCTGTCCAACGGCCAAAAATTTGAATTATCCATACCGAATTCTGGCCGAATTCTGCTTGTCCCGAACCCTATAAATAGGTCTTGGTTTCTCTCTCTTGAAACCATCCACTCTTCTATTCTTCTTCTCTTACATAGCCTATATAGTCAAGAGCCTTACTCTTCTAATCTACTAGCCACAAAACTTCCTAAGCCCCAAGGTGCTCAAGTGCGATTCAGCTAGAAGTTTTTGTGCAAGAGTTGAAAAAGAAAGTCACTTGGACAATTCCAAGTCGCTTGGAAAAATCCAAGCAAATCGCCACTGCGATCCTCTGTAAGAAGTTGACGTGCTCTTCTGAAGAAAAGGCACGGGTTGTAAACTACTATTTCACAAATAGTGGATTTGAATCCTGAGCTAGAGTTCTCAGGCCTGGACTAGTCCTCCACGAGGGAAACCAGGTTAAAACTGCTGTGTCTGCGAATGCTCTTCTGATCTTTAGTTACTTCCGCATTTACTTCTGATTTATTTACTATCTTGATAGTTGTTTTTGTGGAGGTGATATAGAGTTAATTTTTATTTGGTGATTATTGACACAAACTCTATTCACCCCCCTCTAGAGTTGCCTACACGTGTTTTCACATCTTCCACCGGCCGGAATTGATGGCCAAGGAGGCCGTCCACCTCCCCATGGGTAACCCCATCCCTTATTTTCCTATATAAACCCCCTCTTCCTTTTCCATCTCCATCCCCACACTTCTTCCCCAAATCTCTGAGCCAAATCCCTAGATCTACTTTTCCGGCGAACCCGTGGCCGACCCGAGAGCCGAGCACCCCTACCGGAGCTCATCGAGCCGATCCCGGGCCGCCCCTACCCGGCGCACCTCCCCGACGCCACCCCGACGCCGCCCTCCGTGGCCGTCCGATCCGCCGGCGTCCGTCCGCACGCCCCGTCCGTTTCTCGGTTCTGACCCGTTCCCGTTCCGAGATCCAAATCGGAACTCCGTTGTCGGTACTTTCTGACCCAATTATTTTCTTTTAGTCTATGATGAACTGGTCCAACTGAATTCTTCTGGGAAATTTAGTTTTCGGTAATGTAATAACTACGTTACTATTTCGGCTTTTCCGAACTCTTCGGAAATATGGTTTTGTTGCTGTTTTCGTTGTTCTCGGATGACAGAACAAAGTTCTGTAAAAATTCTCGACTTTCCGAGAATTTCCGGGGGAGTTTCTGTGCTTAGGAAAACTCTCGGATTTCCGATAATTTCTTGGAAGTGTTCTGGAAATTGAAATTTTAACTCTTAATTTGGTTCTGATGTTTGGGTTCGGATTGGTTCTAATAGTTCTGTTAGTTTTTGATGGTTCTGTTAGTATTTTGGGACTTTGGCTAAAAGTTGAGAATAGTTCTGTGGGAAATGTGTGCTGTGAGAATTTTTCGTATTCTCGGGTTTTCCGAGAAGTTTTCGGGAATAATTAGTTCAAAATTTATTTCATATATTTTGGTTTTGGCTCTTTGATTTTTGTTGGAATTTCTGGTTATATGACAATGCTGGTTTAGGCTTTGGAAAATACTATTCTGTGGTATATATATGAATTGGAGATTTTGGAGTTATTTTGCAGGTTTACGGTACATTCCCAGTTTTTTGGTTGATCAAAAACAGAGGATATGCTGCCGAAAATTTTGCAAAATAATAGAAATGATTTTTAAAAATGATTTTCGAATAAATATTATTCTAATAATATTTTTGGGCGACGACCTTAACGGTCACTGGGCCCCAGCGAAATGCAAACGCACCGGTTCGACCGGACGTTGAGGCAGAGTAGCTGAATGTGAAGACTGGACCAGAGTCTGAGACTCACAAATCTTTTATAATTAGGAATTGTAATTTTATTATTATTTAATTTTGAGACTAACGTTGTTTTCGTCTTATTTTAATTTATGTAAATCGGGTTGTAAGGGCATAAGCCCAATTGCTTATTTAACCATGCTGTGAAAGATGTAATAATTAGGATTTATTTTATTTTCTTTTCTGGTTGTGGTAGTGTAACGTAAATGTTAGAATAACTATATATATATTCTCATAAATATTAGAAAATTCATGATTTTCTCACTTATTAGATAAATAATAACTTTATGTATAAAATACAAAGTTTTAACAATTTAAATAATAAATTGTAAGTTTTCCAAAAAGAAAGGATTAAATTGATGTTTTCTTGTAAATAGTAAACCATCCGATAATTGTGTTCTAATTAGAATAAAAAGGATAAAATTTATTAGGAAAGAAAATAGAGATTGTAACTAGCACACTTAGTTGGTTTGATACAGATTGATAAGTATAGATGCTCCATTTGTAGGATTTCGAAGGCGTAACTAGCATCTACTCGGAACATCCATCGACTCTCAGTTTAAATCAAGGCAAGTACGGTTGTGGTTAATTGCAGTTTAATTAATATTAGAAATTTTGCATGTTAAATACACAACTGTTACACGTACTCTCTCCTAGAGTAATATACTGAATCATTGCATCGGGATAATGGGGAGTAGCGTAGTTATCTATGATCAAAGCCAAATAGTTAATGAATGTGCGAGCTTACCCCTCTTCACACGGGGTTAGGCCGGACCGTATCAATAGGATACAATTGAATCATCCTAAACCGGTCATAGATACTGCTTACTCAAATCACAATTGTTTTATAGTTGGAAATCATTGTTTCAAAATTATTTAATATTGTAAGTTTCTATTCATTATACAAATTGTTAATTTTCATAATTGTACTTGCTCCTTTCCTGACTGGATCCCCCACACCCAATAGGTTCTATTGATGACTCAGAGCTACTGATCAGTAGTTACTATGACCCGGAGCTGTACCCTGCTGTGCTCCCAGACGAGGTCCATGGAGATGATGATGACACTTCTGCTTAGTTGGAGTTTTAGTTTATCTTTTAAATAAAATAAATGTTATGTTAAAGTTGTGGACAAGCTTTGTAATGGACAAGTTTATATTATCGTTTAATTAAATGTTGTGGCAATTATAGTTTCAAATGTTGTTGATTGTACCTGCATATGGGATACAGCTTACTGCCGTCGTCTCAACAACGGTACAGGCTGGACATGATCCGAGTCGACCCAAGAAATTGGGATCGGGTCGTGACATGTTTTTAGTGGTGGCCCATGCAGGTCTTTTCAATCAACAACTTAGGAAAACCTAGGAAACATTTAGAACATTAATTTACCACAACATAGGACCGAAATATATTATAATTAAATATTTTTGTTTGATTATAGATAGGCTACCTTGCTTATGTTTATATCCTAAACCTTTCAGAGAATGGCCACTGACAATACCAACCCTGCTGGCGATGGGATGTCAACGCCTGATCAAACCCCACCGCCTCAACTAAGTTCGGGTTTTACACCATTAAATGCACCTCGTGGGTTGTTTGCCGCTTCAACGGTAGATCCATCATCTTCCCAGACGGAGATGCAACCCCCTGTGGTTACGCCCACTCCAGCTGCACCACCGGTGCCTGTAGACCCCACTGACCTCATAGGTCTGCTAAGAGGAGTGCTAGAAGCCCAGAGAACTTAAGCTGAAGCTCATCGCGAGCAGACGGCCATTATGAGAGAAGGCATGGAGAATGCTCATAGCGTGGCTATGGCTGCACTGGAAAGAGGAGAAGCAGCTCAACAGTAACCAAGGCCTGCCAAGGTGGGCGATATTGAGAGCTTTAAGAAGCAGAACCCTCGACCTTTCAAGGGAACCGAGGGAATCGTCTATGCTGACGAATGGTTCGACAATATGGAGCGTCTCCTGAGCGTCGCTCGACTTCCAGAAGACCTCAAGGCTGAAGCAGTAGGACTCCAACTGCAGAATGTAGCAAGCACCTGGTATCGGAATGAACCCCGACTCCAGGATAGGCAAGTTGATTAGGACACCTTCAAGAGGTTATTCCAGAGGAAGTTCTTCCCAACTTCAGAGTTGCGGGAGATGGAGCGACAATTCCAGAACCTGAAGCAGGGCAACATGACTGTGGGAGAATATGCTGCTGAATTCGGCCAGCTCAGCCGATTTGCCAAGAACCTGGTGGCTGATCCTGACGATCGTGCTGAAAGGTTCATATTTGGACTAAGAGAAGAAATCCGCACCTATGTGATCTCAGGCGGTGCTAAGACTTATGAGAAGATCCTAGAACGAGCACAAGACATAGAGAAGAGCCAACCTGCCCGCTCGAAGAGAGATTATCCTGGAACTAGCAACTTCCAGGGTAATCAGAAGAAGCCCAACAACAACAACAACAACAACAACAACAACAGGCCCCAGCATCACCAGCAAGCAAGGAATAATGATGTAGCACCCCAGAAGCAGATCCCTGTCTGTAGCTATTGCAAGAGGTCGGGTCATCAGGTGAACATCTGTCGGAAGAGGCTTGGACAATGTCTGATCTGTGGGTCTACCACCCACCAAGTGAAGGATTACCCCTCAGCGGCCAACAGAGCTGGAGGAAATCAGCAGAAAGTACCTCTGTCCACTCAGCAGCAGCAATTTGGGCAGCATCAACAGAAGACGGGGCGAGCTTTTGCCCTAACTGCAGAGGAACCAGAGCCAGAGGAGGAACCTAATGCGGATGTCATATCCGGTTACATCTATGTACATTCTCATCCTGCATTAGCTTTATTCGACTCTGGTGCAACACACAGTTTCATAGCAACAAAGTTTATCTCTGCACACCATATAGTTACTGGCTTTAGCAAGAAGATCTGTAGAGTTATGACTGGAGGAGGACCCCTACCTATCACTGAAATCTGTGAATGCCCTATCACTATAGCTGGCCATAACTTTATAACACCTTTGCTTGTCATGCCCTTACCTAACTATGATGTAGTCCTAGGGATGGACTGGTTAAGTAAGCAGCATGCGCTGATAGACTGTCATCGAGGATGTGTAGTCTTCAGTCCACCTGGAGAACCGGAGTTTGAAATCTCTCGAACTCCGGAGGAGATGGAATGTGTTACCTATACCTCCAGACCTCCGCACCCTATCATAGCAGAATTTATGGATGTTTTTCCTGATAGTCTTCCCGGGTTACCCCTAGACCGAGACTTAGAGTTCACCATTGACCTAGTCCCCGGTTCTTCCCCTATTTCTAAGGGATGCTACAGAGTCAACCCGAAGGAGGCCAAGGAGATGAAGGATCAGATAAATGAACTGAAGGCTCTGGGATTCATTCGAGATGGAGCTTCACCCTGGGGAGCGCCTGTCTTGTTTGTTCCCAAGAAGGACGGAACTGTGAGGATGTGCATCGACTACCGGGCACTGAACAATATCACAATTAAGAACAAGTATCCTTTGCCCCAGATCGATGACCTGTTTGACCAACTCAGTGGAGCCAAGGTATTTTCCAAGATTGATCTCAGATCTGGCTATCATCAGATCAAGGTCAGGAAGGAAGATATTCCCAAGACGGCGTTCAACACCAAGTATGGGCAGTTTGAATTCTTGGTCATGCCGTTTGGACTGACAAATGCTCCGGCTGTATTCATGAACCTTATGAACAAGGTTTTCCATGAATACTTAGATCAATTTGTTGTTGTCTTCATTGATGACATTTTGATCTATTCAAAGACTGAAGAGGAGCATGAGGAGCACCTCAGGAAGGTTCTGGGAACTTTAAGGAAAAAGAAGTTATATGGTAAGCTATCAAAATGTGAATTCTTTCTAGACAAGGTGGATTTTTTTGGCCATGTTGTCACAAGAGAAGGAATTTCGGTGGATCCTAAGAAGATAGCTGCTGTGGAGAAGTGGTCTACCCCAAGCTCAGTTGCTGAAATCAGAAGTTTCCTGGGCTTGGCTGGCTACTACCGGAAGTTTGTGAAGGATTTTGCGAGAATTGCCGAACCAATGACGAAGCTGACTGGGAAGAATGAAGAGTTCATCTGGACGGAAGATTGTCAGGCTATATTTGACGAGCTGAAGAAGAGGCTTACCACTGCACCAATCCTTGCGCTACCCGTAGGATCCGGTGGTTTCACAATCTACAGTGATGCCTCTGGAAAAGGACTGGGATGTGTTCTTCAACAGAATGGAAAAGTGATTGCTTACGCATCTAGGCAATTACGGAACCATGAGAAGAATTATCCCACACATGACCTGGAGCTGGTGGCAGTTATCTTTGCGTTGAAGCTATGGAAGCACTATTTGTATGGAGAGAGAGTGGAGATATACACAGATCACAAAAGTCTGAAGTATGTCTTCACCCAGAAGGAGTTGAACATGAGGCAAAGGCGATGGCTGGAGTTAATGAAGGACTTCGACATCGACTTGCAATACCACCCGGGTAAGGCTAATGTGGTCGCTGATGCACTTAGTCGATACCCAGTGGCGATGTTCTTAACCAAGGAGAGGCACCTGCTGGAGGACATCGAGAAGCTTGAACTGGAGATTGTACTGCCTGGACGGAAGGCACTGGATTCTGATTCTGTGTTGATGAAGTTGCAAGTGAGCTCGAACTTGATGGACAAGATCAAGGAGACGCAGTTTCAAGACGAGGCACTTTGCAAACTGAGAGATCAAGTGTTAGCAGAAACACTAGAGGGTTTCTCAATCGCCAGTGATGGAGCTCTGAAGAATGGTACGAGGCTTTGTGTACCGTCTGGCGAACTGAGGACCGAGTTGATGAAGGAAGCGCATCAGTCTCAATATTCCATACATCCTGGAGCCAATAAGATGTATCGGGATATGCGCACTATTGTCTGGTGGAGTGGAATGAAGAAAGATGTCACCAGGTATGTTGCTAGATGCTTGATCTGTCAACAAGTGAAGGCTAGTAGACAAAGACCTGCAGGACTTCTACAACCACTGGACATTCTAGAGTGGAAGTGGGAGCACATCACGATGGATTTCGTATCAGGACTGCCTCGTTCCCAAGGAGGGAAGGATGCCATCTGGGTAATAGTGGACCGACTAACCAAGTCAGCTCACTTTATCCCCTTCAAAGTTGGTTTATCCACTGAGAAGTTGGCAGCATTGTACATGCGGCACATCTACCGGATTCATGGCGTACCGGTAAGCATTGTTTCTGACCGAGATACTCGTTTTACTTCACATTTTTGGAAGAGTTTGCATGACAGCTTGGGAACCCAGTTGAAGTTCAGCAGAGCTTATCATCCCCAGACTGATGGGCAATCTGAGAGGACTATTCAGACCCTTGAAGATATGTTGAAAGCTTGTGTTTTGGAGTTTGGAGGATCGTGGGAAGACCATCTGCACTTGGTAGAGTTTTCTTACAATAACAGCTACCAAGCCAGTATTGGTATGACCCCATTCGAAGCTCTTTATGGACGTCGTTGCCGTACACCATTGGCATGGGACGATGTTGGTGAAAGGGTACTGCTGGGTCCAGAGATGGTGACTGATGCAGCAGAGAAGATGAAGATAATCAGAGACAAGCTCAGGATTGCTCAAGACAGACAAAAGCACTGGGCAGACAGCGGTCGTCGACCATTGGCGTTTGAAGAAGGAGATAAGGTCTTCGTGAATATTTCTCCTACTAGAGGGACAATCAGATTTGGCAGAGCTGGGAAGCTGAGTCCCAGGTACATTGGTCCGTTTGAAGTTCTGAGCCGGATTGGAGAAGTGGCGTATAGGTTAGCTCTACCAGCTAATCTAGAAGGCGTGCACAACGTCTTCCATGTTTCACAGCTCAGAGAGTATATACCTGATAAGAACCACGTCTTGGATCATTCAGAATTGGAGATCGGACCGAGCCTCACTATACCGGAGAAGCCAGTAGCGATCTTGGACCGAGGCGAGAAGAAGACCAGAACCTCAGTGACTCCCATTGTCCGAGTGATGTGGAGGCATGATTCCCCAGGCGAGTCTACCTGGGAGCGAGAGGATGAGATGCGGGAGAAATACCCGTACTTGTTCGAGACCTGAGGTAATTTCTCAACCTAACTCTTTAAATTTCGAGGACGAAATTTTTAAAGGAGGGAAGGTTGTGAAACCCGTAAAAAAAAAATTGTATTTAAATTTTAATACTAAAATTTTATTTTATTTTTATTATTAAGTTATTAATTAATCAATTTAAGTGTAAAATTATTTTCAAAAATAATCAACATGGATTTTTGCATGACAACCAGACCGGATTTAAATTGAAATACAAAGTATTTATTTTTATAATTCTCAACATACAAAATATTATTTTTATTCAACTTTAGTTCTAATTTGGCCCATTAGAAGAAGCCCAATAGCTTATAGAATATTCCTACTACAACACTTTAAGTATTGATCCAAATTGATGTTTTGTATCTATTACCATTTGACATCAGTAGTATGTTAAGGAGTATATTTAATAAGTGAGCCCAACCCAATATACTAAGTTAGAGATGGGTTAAAACCTCTCCATCATGAGTGAGAACTCATTAATATTGTTCTGTTAGTTCCTTGTTTTCTTTTGGATTGTAACTGAAGGAATTTCGGTTCTCTCGTGGCCGACTCTTGGCCTCTCGTCTCCCTCAACGGTCGACTTCTCCGTTCATCTTCCACCGGCCGGAATTGATGGCCAAGGAGGCTGTCCACCTCCCCATGGGTAACCCCATCCCTTATTTTCTATATAAACCCCCTCTTCCTTTTCCATCTCCATCCCCACACTTCTTCCCCAAATCTCTGAGCCAAATCCCTAGATCTACTTTTCCGGCGAACCCGTGGCCGACCCGAGAGCCGAGCACCCCTACCGGAGCTCACCGAGCCGATCCCGGCCGCCCCTACCCGGCGCACCTCCCCGACGCCACCCCGGCGCCGCCCTCCGTGGCCGTCCGATCCGCCGGCGTCCGCCCGCACGCCCTGTCCGTTTCTCGGTTCTGACCCGTTCCCGTTCCGAGATCCAAATCGGAACTCCGTTGTCGGTACTTTCTGACCCAATTATTTTCTTTTAGTCTATGATGAACTGGTCCAACTGAATTCTCCTGGGAAATTTAGTTTTCGTTAATGTAATAACTACGTTACTATTTCGGCTTTTCCGAACTCTTCGGAAATATGGTTTTGTTGCTGTTTTCGTTGTTCTCGGATGACAGAACAAAGTTCTGTAAAAATTCTCGACTTTCCGAGAATTTTCGGGAGAGTTTCTGTGCTTAGGAAAACTCTCGGATTTCCGATAATTTCTCGGAAGTGTTCTGGAAATTGAAATTTTAACTCTTAATTTGGTTCTGATGTTTGGGTTCGGATTGGTTCTAATAGTTCTGTTAGTTTTTGATGGTTCTGTTAGTATTTTTGGGACTTTGGCTAAAAGTTGAGAATAGTTCTGTGGGAAATGTGTGCTGTGAGAATTTTTCGTATTCTCGGGTTTTCCGAGAAGTTTTCGGTAATAATTAGTTCAAAATTTATTTCATATATTTTGGTTTTGGCTCTTTGATTTTTGTTGGAATTTCTGGTTATATGACAATGCTGGTTTAGGCTTTGGAAAATACTATTCTGTGGTATATATATGAATTGGAGTTTTTGGAGTTATTTTGCAGGTTTACGGTACATTCCCAGTTTTTGGGTTGATCAAAAACAGAGGATATGTTGCCAAAAATTTTGCAAAATAATAGAAATGATTTTTAAAAATGATTTTCGAATAAATATTATTCTAATAATATTTTTGGGCGACGACCTTAACGGTCACTGGGCCCCAGCGAAATGTAAACGCACCGGTTCGACCGGACGTTGAGGCAGAGTAGCTGAATGTGAAGACTGGACCAGAGTCTGAGACTCACAAATCTTTTATAATTAGGAATTGTAATTTTATTATTATTTAATTTTGAGACTAACATTGTTTTTGTCTTATTTTAATTTATGTAAATCGGGTTGTAAGGGCATAAGCCCAATTGCTTATTTAACCATGCTATGAAAGATGTAATAATTAGGATTTATTTTATTTTCTTTTCTGGTTGTGGTAGTGTAACGTAAATGTTAGAATAACTATATATATATATTCTCATAAATATTAGGAAATTCATGATTTTCTCACTTATTAGATAAATAATAACTTTATGTATAAAATACAAAGTTTTAACAATTTAAATAATAAATTGTAAGTTTTCCAAAAAGAAAGGATTAAATTGATGTTTTCTTGTAAATAGTAAACCATCCGATAATTGTGTTCTAATTAGAATAAAAGGATAAAATTTATTAGGAAAGAAAATAGAGATTGTAACTAGCACACTTAGTTGGTTTGATACAGATTGATAAGTATAGATGCTCCATTTGTAGGATTTTGAAGGCGTAACTAGCATCTACTCGGAACATCCATCGACTCTCAGTTTAAATCAAGGCAAGTACGGTTGTGGTTAATTGCAGTTTAATTAATATTAGAAATTTTGCATGTTAAATACACAACTGTTACACGTACTCTCTCCTAGAGTAATATACTGAATCATTGCATCGGGATAATGGGGAGTAGCATAGTTATCTATGATCAAAGCCAAATAGTTAATGAATGTGCGAGCTTACCCCTCTTCACACGGGGTTAGGCCGGACCGTATCTATAGGATGCAATTGAATCATCCTAAACCGGTCATAGATACTGCTTACTCAAATCACAATTATTTTATAGTTGGAAATCATTGTTTCAAAATTATTTAATATTGTAAGTTTCTATTCATTATGCAAGTTGTTAATTTTCATAATTGTACTTGCTCCTTTCCTGACTGGATCCCCCACACCCAATAGGTTCTATTGATGACTCAGAGCTACTGATCAGTAGTTACTATGACCCGGAGCTGTACCCTGCTGTGCTCCCAGACGAGGTCCATGGAGATGATGATGACACTTCTGCTTAGTTGGAGTTTTAGTTTATCTTTTAAATAAAATAAATGTTATGTTAAAGTTGTGGACAAGCTTTGTAATGGACAAGTTTATATTATCGTTTAATTAAATATTGTGGCAATTATAGTTTCAAATGTTGTTGATTGTACCTGCATATGGGATACAGCTTACTGTCGTCGTCTCAACAACGGTGCAGGCTGGGCATGATCCGAGTCGACCCAAGAAATTGGGATCGGGTCGTGACAGCAGTTCCTTATGCTTCAGCAGTAGGAAGCTTAATGTATGCAATGCTATGTACGAGACCAGACATCTGCTTTACCGTAGGCATGGTCAGCAGATATCAGTCTAACCCAGGACAAGAGCACTGGACTGCCGTAAAGCATATTTTAAAGTACCTGAAAAGGACTAAAGAGTATATGCTAGTTTATCAGGCAGATAGTTTAGTCCCTTGGGGTATACAGACTCAGATTTTCAGTCAGATAGGGATTCCAGGAAATCTACCTCAGGTTATGTGTTTACTTTGGGAGGTAGAGCCATTGTGTGGAGAAGTATCAAGCAAAAATGTATTGCTGATTCCACCATGGAAGCCGAGTATGTGGCAGCCTCTGAGGCAGCCAAAGAAGCGGTTTGGCTCAGAAACTTTTTGTTGGACTTGGATGTGGTACCTAGTTTGCCTAAGTCTATTACACTTTATTGTGATAATAGTGGTGCAGTTGCAAACTCGAAGGAACCACAAGCCCATAAGACAGGCAAACACATTGAGCGCAAGTACCACCTGATACGAGATTTCGTAAAGAAAGGAAAAGTTATTGTGATCAAGATAGCATCAGCCGACAACCTAGCTGATCCCTTTACAAAGAGCTTACCAGCTAAGGCTTTTGACAGTCATGTTGAGGGAATGGGAGTCAGATGTGTAGCAGCATGACTTTAAGTATAAGTGGGAGATTTGTAACAATATACTGAAAAGCAATACTTTGAGTATAAGTGGGAGATTGTTAGGGTTATATACTAAAAGCATCACTTTTGTAGTAACCTTATTTCCTTAAATTTTGAATGAGAATCATATGGGCAAATGTTTGCATATTATATTTGTTGCAAGTGTTAATGCAAATGTCTGATATTCTATATTGTAGATAATATGGTGTGTGGTGTCACACAGAAGATCATATTATCAGTTTCCTATGGAGTATATAAATAGTTCACAACCTAGATGGACTTGGACAATCTATTGGAAAGGTTGTAGTGTAATCTGGTATTAGTCTATCTTGACTATAGGTTTACACTAGTACACTTTGTGTGTATTGAACAGGACCACTTGAGGTTGTTCTCTTTGTACTGACTACATAAGAGAACAAACACCTCTGTTATTATGGATGCTTGTGCTCTTAATCCGGATATAATAACGGACATGACATAATCAGAAAAAGCATAAATTGGGTAATAACATTGTATGTATGATGGGCTGTTGATTATAAATGGAATCCATGTCCCGATACATCGGGTTGATGATGTCCTCTTAAGGAGCTCATAAGGATTGTCATATAAACCCTGCAGGTGGAATATATCCGACATGACAAATAAAGTTGAGCGGTACTACTTAAGGATAAAAGATGTCGAATCAATATAGTTGTCAGTAACTTGATTTGATCGACGGACATACGATATCTTAACATGGGGAGCCAAACGAGCATATAATAAAAGGAGCCCACAAACATAATTTGGGATTAGGGAGATAGTGCAACAATAGCTCATTAGTGGACCAAGCTATTGTTAATGGGCCTGGATTATGTGTTCGGACTGAACACGGGATATCCAGATCCGTTAGGAGGCCTAACCCTAATTTCTCCTCATGGTCCCTGCCGTAGCCTATATATATCCTCTATTCTCTGGCCGCCAGATTACTGATCAAAAATCTAAAAAAATTTCTAAATTCGTGATTCACGTAAGGAGAGAAAGAGAGGGCTGCCAAGGAGAAGAAAAGGTTGGGAGATCATCGTCCACACGACGTCCAACTCGAGGAAGGAATACGTGCAGAAGATTTTGGGGTCGTCCGCTCGAGATTGTCAGGAATTACTTGTCTCCTTTCTGTCGCAGGTATAATTCGTGAACCCTAGTTTCCGTCTATGAAGGGTTAGAACTCGTATTAGATTTGTTTAACTTTCTATCGATCAATACGCACACCAAAGGAAGGGTCCTGGGAATCCCCAGTTCCATCAATTATTTTATGCCAGCGCTATCGATACCATCAATCGAGAAAATTTGCATCAAGACTTCCTTTTTGAAAACATTTTCGAAACCCGAGGATTTGAAACCTGGCTCTGATACCAACTTGACATGTCCCGATTCGGAGAATCTTTCGTCCTCGCTTCGATTTGCGCCGAATCGTTCGCCCTCGCTAAGGCGTGATGCCGTACAAGTCTGGTGTTACACTTGTACAAGGCAAGAACGTGCACTGTTATGTCTTTTTAGAACCATTTAAAACCCAGCCACATTTCAGAAACATTGAGGACACAATATAGGAAGAAGAAATACTCATTTTATTGATAATTGTAGTCAGAATACAACTTTTTTCGATAATATTTGAAATGCCATTTCGGCTACATTGATTCATGAAAAGAAATACAACTGATAGGCTGCCATGAAATAACTTTCAGTTCCATACATCATGCCCTTTTAGTACTTTGAAATATAAGTAGCTATCTTTGAAAACTCCGTAATACTTTGTGCGTCTTTAGGGAAAAATAACTTAAAAGGAAACAGCAGTTCAGAAAGCTTTAGTTGCGAGGTGCGCCCGAGCCTTCTCCAGTACCTGTGGAGGAGGGGTCAGCACATTATAACAATGCGCTGGTGAGCCCCGTTGGCCCACTCAGATAAACCAACATTTTATTAATGACAAGCATTTTAAAGATATGAACTTATTAGGGACAGGCAACATTAGAGTAAATTACAATTCAAATGACATGGTATTTCATGATACCATGTTTACTTTACCATTGGCCGAATCCAGCTTTCCTGCACAAGATACAGAATAATAATAATATGCATACCGCCCCTGCATAAAATGATCATTAGCATGCATCCTGACTATATAGCCACTGGTGTTGTTAAACCATATTGACTTGCCATATAGGACTTCAAGGGTATGTGACGCACCATTCCTTCGGATTGCAAGTCCGAATGAATGTCCCGATACCAATCGTGCCACCAAAGCACGCTGCATTTCCTCCTAGGCCGAATCGGTCCCGGTGCCCCAGTACCGTTCGAGGAAACAATACCTTGTATACAAGTTGACCATGACTATGCGAATGCGTGTCTGACTCACTAAACATAGTGTGCATGGTATGATATTAAGGAGAAAGGCAACATGTTCATTCTTAGCATTTCATATCTCATCATCATAGGCATCAATTCATCTCAATTCAATATTCAAGGGACAAGCACAATCTCAATGTTGTTGACAGTGTAATCAATTCTTTCAATGTTCAATATTTAATCTCTAGCTTCTTGGTGGTATTTTGTAGCATTAGCAACTGATATCGATCAACGGATGTTGCAAGACAATTATTTAGTTGGCATGAAGGAATAGCGAGAGGGACAATACCACTATAGAGATCCACACTCACCAAATTAGAGGATCACCGAGAGAGAGAGGAACACTTGCACGCTTAGCCTTCCGTCACGCGTCAGTCTGCATTGGCACCAAAAGTTTGGTTAATATTTCGTCTCGTTGTGTTCTCTTCTCTCAGAATTCTCAAGAATGAATGTTATGCAAATCGATAAAAACGAGCAAGAATCAAATAATCAAAAATCATTCAGAAAAGCATCCATCAAAACCAAGCAACAAAACCAGCAGCAAAACATCCAGAGAAAACTCTTGGACACATTTCAAGTGAAACCAATCCATTAGTTGGAAAGGTTCTTATGCACTTGTCCGTGATCGATTCGGTGCCGACGTTAAGTTTTCCGAAAACTCGGTTTCGACCGAGTTAGCCAAGCCACAAGCCTTACATAGTGAACCGCTAGGAGCGGGACACTACATCATCTACTACTAAAAGATATAATGATAGTTTGTCGTTTCATCATTGCCGAGGGATGATGGTCGGAGGTCAGTCAACTTTTGTAATGCTTCAGTTCCAAAATACTTAGGACAAGGTACGTATCCATGCCAGCTGTACATATACGAAGTATACTCCAATATATGAAAATCCTCGTACGTGTACATAAGCTGTAAAATGCAGTAACCACGATAACTAAATCTCATCCACCAAATAAGAGAATAATAATATAAATTAACTATAAAATTTGTTGTTTATACATGTAGTTGGGCGGAGACAAATCCACTACCAACTGTCTCAAAAGAAAGAAATATACAAGAAGGAATAGATGAAATAACAAGACGAGCCAAGTGCAATCATCTTCGAAAGGATGGTGAAGATCACGGCCTCGACTAGAACACCTGCAATATCACAGAAGCACACACCTGGAGAGATAACCAGGTCCTCAGAGGGATGTAACAAGATACAGGAAGAACATGCCATAAATACTGAATATAAAATATGCCACAAAGAAAATAAGTGACAAGACAACAATAAGGTAATCTAACCGTACTACTATGTTCATGCAGTTAAGAACAAACCTCCAACACATGGGCATCTGGCTCAGGAGCAGTAATCTCAAGTGTGGTCCTATCAGGAAACCAGGGATCTCAAAGCATAATATTCCTCGAATGTCAGAGGCCAGCAGGCTCAATAATAGGAAAGTGCATAAAGGACCCATACGTTAAGGAACTGTTCTTCCCACCCAATGCCTAACAGAGTCACATCCATGTCTCATATACCTCTACTAACTGCTAAGTCTCCTAACATGCCTCTATTAGCAGTTAGCCCTAACGCATGCACATGGGGGATCATCCCATACGCAAGGACCTTTACAGGCTACTCATCTCACACATCCTCGTGGTATAACTGTGTCGAGGCATATGCAATACACTACAAACGGTAGTCCCCTGACTCTAGATTCATATGCAATCAAAGGATAGTAACAAAATAACTAATAATCACTGAGCATGTAGTAAATCAAGAACTGTAATAACTGAAAATAATGAACAGTGATATGTAATAAAATGTAGACTGAATATAAACAGTATAATGGCAATGTATCTTGCCTGAGGTTATGTGCAAAATAGAATAATCCAGCAGCTCGAACAGACAAATAAACGAAGCAAGAAAAGTCAAATCCCGCAGATGACTCCGGATGCTGCAACAAACATCATGAATGAGTTTAGAATAAAAAATATGCCTAGGAAACGCCTGTCCAAAAGTTAAATTCTGGAATAGGGGCAAAATCGTAATTTTAGGTCAAAACGATGTCCGCCGTTAGACCCGCTTTGCACCGAAATGTGTGCCAGAACCTACGATCTCTAAAGTCGTTAAACTACATGTCTACGGATTTGTTTTGATGAGATGAACCCAACGGTATGTCCAATTTTGGATTCCGGTGGGCTGTGCACAAAATCGTCCGTTGAGTGGGATTGTGGGCCCGCCAAAATAGCGTCCCGATTAACCTTCTCAGAATTGAACCAAACTTGGCTCACAAGACCAGAAAAATATTTCGAGTCCAATGGCGTAGATTTCGTTACGATTTGATGAGTGTACACGAAGTTGTGACTTAATTTGCAAAAGGTCGATACGGGGGTATCTCGACGGATACGCACTGATTTCGTCGCGCACATGCAACAAAATCGGATTCTGTCAGTTTCCAGACGTCGACAACATCCATACGCGCCTTTCGATGCATATAGTGCGTGACTACGTCACCCGGTTTGTCGGGATGGACGCCGTATCGGGATATTTTTCTAATTTTCGAAAACAGAATTTACAATTTTTTTTTAGAACTTTAACTACGTGTAACTTTTTACATAATAGATAAAAAATGATTCCAGAAGGTGCGTTACAATCTCGGTTATGTTGTCTTTGACTGTATTAAATTATTCTCTACAAAATTCTATTGTACAGAAAGAAAAGTGGCCGACAAGTTGGTATTTTAAAACAGTTTTTAATATTCCAGAAAAGTGGTTTTTCTCCAACTTCGTCTCGATTTTTCGAACAAGTTGGATGGCCATGTCGAAGTCCACCTGGGGCATCTAGAAGAGGGTTATGTGGGCTTTCTACACGAATTTATAGATCTAAAAACGGATTGAAACTGGCGGAGAAATTAATTGGAGAAGTCGGGTACCTCGGAGTTTAAAACTGTTGTTGTTGTTGTTGTCGTCGTCGTCGTTGTTTGATGCTATTGCCGTAGCCGCGGGACTGTTGTGGCTGCGGACACAGCCGAGGAGAGAGAAGGAAGAAGGAGGGAGGAAGGAGGAGATTAGGATTTTTCTTTTTAGAGTCAATATATATAAACATATGTGTGTATATATATATAAAAGGTTGTGGGTGGTCGGCCTTAAATAGGCTATTGTTAATAAGGGGTCGGCCAACAAGATGTTGCTTGTGAAGGGGTCGCCCCTTTTGTTGCAGCAGCTGCTGCTCCTTTGTCAATGTGTGGTCGGTTCCCACTTTGTGGGGCCGACCACCATTGATTCCCATTTATATTTTTTTTAACCTTTTCTAAATATATATATATATATATATATATATATATATATATATATATATATATATAATATACACAATAATTTCTCCAACTTCCAAACAGATTTAATGTTATCTATTCCATATATATAATATATAAAAAATATATGTACACACACACACACACACACACACACACACACACACACACACACACACACATATATATATATATATATATATATATATAATTAACAATAAAATGTCAACTAATACTAATATTTGATAAAAACTATTTATTTACTCATGACGAAATTATCATTGATAATAATGTACTACTAAAATAAACAAATTGTGGTCTTTGTGGACTTATGCCACACACCCTTATTTGGTCCCAGAAAATTATACCATTATTGGAAAATATTATTTAATAATAAAAATATCCATGTACAATTATTTGAATAATTAGAAAATGTACATTAAGTTCTAAAATAATTTAGAAAATATTTGTACACACATAAAATAGGGCTACAGGGTTGTCTCGGTCACACAACATGCCTACTCGGGCCTGGGTTCGGTCCGGGCCCAGTTCGGGCTGAATTGGAAAACCGGGTCATCTAAAAATCAATATATAAAATAATATTTAATTAAAATAATTTAAATAAGTCCATTCACAACTTGGCCTGGTTTTCCTGTAGCCTCCCTTCCTAGAAATTCTTAAAATATTTTTTATTTATTTAATTGTTTTAAATGTTATTTTTTTATAAATAATTATTTAGTTAATTATTACGGTAGATAACTTTAGCCAGAATTTTCTTCATATATAAAAGGGCATGCCGATGCCACCAGGCTTCTGTTTATGCAGGGTCTGGGAAGGGTCAAGATGCATGCAGCCTAACCTCTCTCTCTCTCTATATATATATATATATATATATATATATATATATATATATATATTGAAGGCCAATTTCTGCGCCTCGAACCCACATCCTCCACGATGCAAGATACAAGCCTTACTGTTGCACCAAGTAACATCCTCTAAGAAGTTTCTTATATAAAGAATGTAAATGTAAACTCAATACACTTGCTCTACATACATATATCTCATTGGAACAAGGATTTCATATTATTTGAATCTCTAGTTCTAGTATACCATGCCAATTATCGTATCACATCCACTAGCTACCTATCAAATTGCAGGAATTGATGAACATGCTGGCCTCATTCAGAAGCCTTAAAATTCTATATCTGAAATACTTATTTCTTTTTATAAAAAGGATGGTAAGTGTGATTTGATATAATATCTTAAAGTAAAATGTATTATGGTTTCAAATTTGTGTGTGCATATTTAGGTTAAATACCTTTCTTCAGCATGACATTTTTGTGTAGCAATTTGCTTTAGCAGGAGATTTTATGCACACTAGTCATTAGATCAATTTGAATGTTTTTTTTCAGTTCTGGTCATTTGAATAAACATATTGGTGCAAACCCATCACACCAGAGATTTTACTCTTATAAGCTTAAGCGTTTGGTAATCCTGCTGGTACTTTCTCTGTCCATGTTGGGCCTTTTTTTTCTTCTTCTCTTAGTTACGTTTATTATCATCTTTCGAAGTACCCTTGTATATTTCTGTGTGCTTGGGGCATACCCTTCCTATATTTTAAGTCCGTGTAGACGATGATCTCTCCCCTCAGGTTGCATGCGGTTTCAAACTAAACTAGAATAAGTCACTAACTAATAAACAAGGATATAACTAAATGTAACATAATGTGTAAGGCCCATTTGGTGGCATATATCTATTCATCCATTTTGTAGAAAGCCAATGGATATGTCGGCCACAAAGGAATTTTCCAACAGCAGTAAAACTCAACCAGCCCAACCGGGCTACAGTAAAGCTTAGCCGGCCCAGCTAACTCACCCATCCCAAACCATCAGCAGGCCGAGCACACCCCATATGGAACCGAGCAGCCGACTCTATATATATCGTGTAAATATAGGGAGAGCTGCGAGTGAAAGAGGAGGATCGTGAGCCGAAACCCTAAACCTGGATCCTATGCCGCCACCCTGACACCTGACGTCGCGCGCGCGCATCTCTGCATCGCTGACGGGTGGCCGGAGTGCCGCCAGGCCGACCGTGCGTGCGGTCAGGCCGAGAAGCGAAGGCAGCAGCACAGAACCGTGGGACCGACTTCGCAGTAGCATTTCGTCGCGCTCGGTCAACCAATGATCGAACCGTCTTTGCAGGTAATTCGATAACCTATACAACTGTAACTTCCATTAGTTAGGTTGATTTTAGATAACCTATATTGCTAGAAAAATCGAACCCAAGTTCGATAAAAAACTGTCGAAACAGGACACATGAACCAGTCCAACTACTATAATTCGCGGTCAGTTTTCTCCCAAACCATGCACGATTTCAAAACTCTATTTGAAGGCATTTATTGACAACATGTAGGGCTTTAAAACCCTTCTGGTAGTTTAATTTATCGTTTATTATAAGAAAATAATTTGGATTGTAAAGTCCCTGAAAAACCTGTTTTGAAAACCAGAAAAACCCTCGATACGACGTGCGTCCCGCCAATCCGGGCGACGTGGTCGCGAACCAAAAGCATCGAAAGGTGAGTATCGGCTTCGTGGACGTGTGGGCTTTGACGGAATTCAAATTGGTTGCGTGTGCGCGACGAATTTGATGCGTATCCGTCGAAATTCAACATATCGGTCTCTGTGCAAATTTTCTAATTATTTTGTGCACGTTCGTCAGTTCGAGAAAACTTACGCCAACAGGACCGTATCATTTTTTTGGTCCTGTATGCCAAGTTTGGTCTGATTCTGAGACAGTTAGTTGGATCGTCGTTTCGCGGGCCCCACGATCCAATTCAATGGGCGATTTTGTGTACGGCCCACCGGAATCCAAAACTGTACATACCGTTGTGTTTGCATCATCAAAACGAATCTGTAGACATGTAGTTTGACGACTTTAGAGACCATTGACTCTGGCATATTTTTTTCGGTACAAAACGGGTCCAACGGCGGACATCGTTTTGGTCCGAAATTACCGTTTTGCCCCTGTGTCCAGAATTGGACTTATGGACAGGCAATCATAGCTAATTTGACCATTCTGAGAATGTTGGCATTGTCTATTTCAGGTTTCGGAGATAGTTGCGATGATTTGGACTTCTTGGCTTAGTAGTTGACTATTTTTTGTTGGATCTGCGTACAACCTCCAGGCAAGATACCTTGCCTCCCTCTAAAGTTTACTTACATGCATATTTTTATTGTTATATTGTTTTACTAGTTGATTGTTTACATGAGATTTGTATATTGTGCATGCTAGTATAGATATAGTTCTTGTTCATAGATAATTTTATAGTTCATATTGGATTGGTTTTCTCGTGTATCGTGATTGGGTCGTGTCGTGTCATCTCCTGTACTTGGATTGAGTCATATCGTGTCATAGGATGAATAAGTCATAACGAAACTGTTGTACCTTAAATTTTTGAAGCTAACCTGCGAGTCCACACAAGGGCCGAGGGTTAGTAGTTATATGTGTCTTAAGCTAGCCTGCGAGTCCACACTAGCGACGAGGGTTAGTAGTATATGGTTCACACCTGCGAGTCCACACTAGGGACGAAGGTGATGCTAGCCTGCGAGTCCACACTAGGGACGAGGGTTAGTAGTATATGGTTCACACCTGCGAGTCCACACTAGGGACGAGGGTGATGCTAGCCTACGAGTCCACACTAGGGACGAGGGTTAGTAGTATATGGTTCACACCTGTGAGTCCACACTAGGGACGAGGGTGATGCTAGCCTGCGAGTCCATACTAGGGACGAGGGTTAGTAGTTGTTCAAACCTGCGAGTCCACACTAGGGGCGAGGGTTTGAGTATTCGATTGGTTATTCATTGACATCGTGATATCGTGTTCCCTTGTTCTTCTCCAGCAGTTCGTTTATGCGTAGTGGTTCTTCCAGTCGTGTATAGTCGTATTTTCGTGTTGATTGACCTTTCCTGTATTTTTCTTATTGCATGATAAACTGCTAGATAGGCATGTTTTTATGTATCTTGCTATGTCCCCTGAGGACCTGATGATCTATTCAGGTTTAGCGATTGCATGGAGTTAGTTAGCAGAGCGGAATGGTAGAGGATTGCGATGCATGATACAGGTATTTGCTTGTGATATTTCGTTATTATCTTCTCGTGCATTATATTCCGTACCATGATATATTCTGCTCATTTTATAGACTCATATCATTTTTGGAGTCTAATCGGACAATATGATAATGGGCTGCAGACCATGACCCATATTTGTTCATTCATGTTTCGTACACTTATTATGGATTTGAGATATAGATTTACCTTAGCCATGATTTGGCAATCAACCATAGCCGTGACAGCGTTTACGTATTCGAGCCGGGCTGGAGTCCGTTCGATACGTAGCTAGCTTGCTCACGAGCTCGCGTCCGAAAAGCGGGTGCGGGTCGTGACATTTCCAAGTTAGGAAATCACCATGGCTAGGCTTCCCCCAGCACAGCTAGTGCCCTAGTCAAGGCATACTGCTACATCTTTCGTGCCAAAATTTATGGTCGTCTTGTGCTCCAAACACAACAATGGCTAAGGTCATCTTTAATAATTAATAAAAAACCATAAATTATATAAATTCATTTTTAAGTCTAATAAAATAATTAAAAAATAATTAAAAATAGGGGTTTTACAACTTCATCTACGGCTACATAGTTTCTACCTCGCCAGTCGAATGGCTGTAGGGACTATGTCCTGATCACCTTGTCATACCGAAGATTAATGCAAATGGAGCTGGAGATGGAGCCAAAATACAGAATCTAAAATACAAAATATAGAATCCAGAATGCAAATGGAGCTGGAGCTGGAGCTGGAGATACAATCCAGAGATTGACACAGTACTAATTCATATATGTAGTCCAATACAAATAGTCTAATACAAACACAACCCAATATAAATAAGTACTAATAGCTAATGACAACCATGCAGCTCACGCAAACGCTCAGTGATACGATCACGCAACCACTTTGAATAAGTGGGATCGACGGCGGTAGGAGAGATGCAGTCCACTGCAGGTGCTGGGTGAATAGAACTCCCGGTCTCACTAGCTACCGGTGTCACTTCCTCCTTAACAGTAGGAGGAGCCACCTCAGCATTCAGTATTTCCCTCAAACGACGTTTCGCTGCTCGGCTCACGTGTGCCATCTGGTAAGAACGATATTCACAAATAATATAATTGTAACACAAGCAAGCTAACTAAAGAAACCATCATCTCATTTGAGTACATTTTCGAAAGCAGATAAAATACAGAATATTCAATTTTTTGCCAAGTATGAGAACGGATGGCTCAGAACACAACCCAAAATTTATTCTAGCATACATTAGTGTGAATCATCTATGTTATGTACATATGGTGTAGTATATGTTCTTATCGAATATAGTATCTGAAGGATATAACAGAATCAAGATGAACCCACATAATGTAATACTAAGACATCATCTACTACTAAAAGATATAGTGATAGGTTGTCGTATCATCATTGCCGAGGGATGAGGGTCGGAGGACAGTCAACATCATCTACGGCTACATAGTTTCTGCCTCGCCAGTCGAATGGCTGCAGGGACTATGTCCTGATCACCATGTCATACCGTAGATTAATACAAATGAAGTTGGAGCTAGAGCCAAAATACAGAATCTAAAATACAAAATACAAAATCTAATCCCTGGGTTCGCCGAAAATACAAAAATAAAGATTGACACACAGTACTAATTCATATATGTTTTAAGTGTGAGAACGGATGGCTCAGAACACAACCCAAAATTTATTCTAGCATACATTAGTGTGAATCATCTATGTTCTGTACATATGGTGTAGTATATGTTCTTATCGAATCTAGTATCTGAAGGATATAACAGAATCAAGATGAACCCACATATTGTAATACTAAGACATCATCTACTATAATAACAGAATCAAGATAGGTTATCGTATCATCATTGCCATGGGATGGAGGTTAATTGTAGAAAGTTACTACAGAAAGTAAAGACCGACATGAACTGATGCACGAAAATGAGGGGCTCTAAGCTGGAACAAGTAAAGTTGTGCTTTGAAAAAAGAACTCTTGTAAACTCTTTGTTCACAAAGCAAGCTATAATTAAAGAATACAAAACAAGTATCGAGTTCGTAACTTAAGTATAGAGCTTACAAGAGTTATAAACTCGATACTTGTTATGTATTCATTATATCTTGCTTTGTGAACAAAGAGCTTACAAGAGTAGAACATCCAAAACACAACTTTACTTGTTACAGCTTTGATCTCCTTCTTTTCGTGCGTCAGTTCATGTCAGTCTGCACTTTCTGCAGTAACGACCACAAGTTTTATGTTCTTCAACGATATATTTCACATGCTTAATTGCCAAGTGTGGGGACGAATGGCGCAAAAGACAACCCAAAATTCATTCTAGCATACATTAGTGTGAATCGTCCATGTTCTGTACATATGGTGTAGTATATATTCTTATCGTATCTAGTATCTGAAGAATGTAACAGAATCAAGATGAACTCACATAATGTAATGCTAAGACATCATCTACTACTATATAAGATATAGTGATAGGTTGTCATATCATCATTGCCGAGGGATGAGGGTCGAAGGATAGTCAACTTTATCTACGGCTACATAGTTTTTGCCTCGCCAGTCGAATTGCTGCAAGGACTATGTTCTGATCACCATGTCGTGCCGTAGATAAATACAAATGGAGCTGGAGCTGGAGCCAAAATACAGAATCCAAAATACAAAATACAGAATCCAATCCCTGGGTTCGCCGAAAATACAAAAACAAAGATTGACACACAGTACTAATTTATATTTATTTTAAGTGTGAGAACGGATGGCTCAGAACACAACCCAAAATTCATTCTAGCATACATTAGTGTGAATCATCTATGTTCTGTATATATGGTGTAGTATATGTTCTTATCGAATCTATTATCTGAAGGATATAACAGAATCAAGATGAGCCCACATAATGTAATACTAAGACATCATCTACTACTAGAAGATATAGTGATAGGTTGTCGTATCATCATTGCTGAGGGATGAGGATCGGAGGACAGTCAACTTTATCTACGACTACATAGTTTCTGCCTCGCCAGTCGAATGGCTGCAGGGACTATATATCCTGATCACCATGTTACCAATTAACCAACCAACAACACTACTTGTTACAAATATCGACACTATCGGTGCTTTCGAATCGGAGTATCACATTTTTCGGTGTCGGAAAACAAATAATTATTACTAAATTATCAGATTTTTTTGGCACTATCGGTGCTCCTGACCAAGCCCCCACCCGCACCCCTCTCCCCCTACACCACCCCTAACCCTAACACGAACCCTATCCCAAACCCCTCACCCACCAGCCCTCCCTTCCCCACCAACCACCCCTAACCCTAACCCGAACCCCCCCCACAGCCCGCCCTCCTCAGCCCCACCCCTAACCCGAACCCAAACCCTAACCCTCCCCTCCCCCTTGCTCCACTCCCCGCAGCCGCCCTCACCCCCCTCCCCCCCCCCACACACACACCCCTAACCTGAACCCTAACCCTAGCTCCCCTCCCCCCAGCACCCCTCCTCACCCCCAGCCGCCCTCACCCCCTGCCCCACCCCCCCAGCCACCCCCCACTCACCCCCCAACCACCCGCACCCCCCTGCCCCTCCCCCTAGCCACCCGCACCCCCCCCAACCACCAACAACCAAAATAGAGAGAGAGAGAGGGGGGGGAGAGTCACGTACCGGAGAGGGAGTAGAGTCGCCGGAGAGAGTGTGAGCGCCGTAGAGAGTGAGAGCGAGGGGGGAGGAGAGAGAGTAAGAGAGTAAAATGGGGGAAAATGAATCGGTGGGGGAATTTAATTAGAATTTAGCGACGTTCATCCTAACGTCGCTAAATTAGTCGCCATTAGCGACGTCATAGCGACGTTTCGCGACGACTACCTCATGTAACTAATACACGTCGTTGTCACGTCGCTAATTTCGTCGCTAATTTCGTCGCTAGTAGCGACTATTAGCGACGTTTATATTAAACGTCGCTAATGTGCACAATTTAGCGACGTTATACTAACGTCGCTAAATTTACGTCGCGAATGGAGCAAATTTAGTAGTGGGTGCACGTGGGCACAACAGTAGGAGGCGATGCAGGTGCAGCAGAGGGCGGCTCGCGTGGGCAGACGGGCGGTGCGCGCGGACGCAACAACTGCAGGTGTGTATGGGTGCATCTGTAGCGGGCGGCGCGCACGCAGACGGATGGTCCGCGCAGGCGCATGGGGGCGAGGCCGGAGGGAGGGTGAATGGCTGAAGGAGGGGGAGGGGGGTCGGGCATGGGGAAGAGAGTGGGGGGGTGATATTTTGAGAAATATAATTTTCAGAATATTAGGTTGGCTATTTTGAAAGTTTAAGATAATAAGTTGCCAAAATGGATAATTGAGGGTATCAAATTGAAATTTAGCCCAATTGAAAATTTTATAAAGCTGAAGGACAAGCTACATTAGGGTACGAGCGGACCATTCCTAAACTTTTGGAAGAAATTACACCCCCACCCCAAAGTTATTAACGGGCTAATGCTAATCTCTTGTTTGGTTGAGACCAATCCTTCCTACATGACTAAGCTAAAACGTACTATATTCTGATTTTTGGCTTCACAACTTAGCTGGTACAACTAACAAGGTAGCCCTAGTTAGTTGGGACTCCAGTAAATGAATTTTGAAAAAATAAATCTAAATTTTATGTGCTTTTAACCGTTTTTATTTTTATTTTTTTCATGATCGAAAATTACCAGGTGAACAAGAGACTATTGATTTATTCTGTAGACATGATCACTCAAACTTGATATGTAAGTTATATTTTAAAGTGACCAAAAAGTTAAAATATGACACCATGTTATGACCAGATCCAAAAAATGAATAATAAGTCCGATTCATCTAATAATTTGATAAATTAATTACTTTTAAAATTTGTTCATATATTTTATTTTATTTTGAAAGAAGATAATTGTGACGAACGCTCCACCGAAAATCGATCTCCTGACCTTTCGGATCACATGTTCACAATTACTACTATGCTAGAGGATCATTGACAAATATATATATATATATATATATATATATATATATATATATATATATATATATATATATATATATATATATAATTTTATTTTTTGAAGCAAAGTGTAATTGTGGCGAACTTGTCTCCACTGTGGGGCTCGAACTCCTGACCACTTGGACCGCATGCATCTTTCTTAGCCAGTAGACTATAGGTAGACAAGTTCGCCACATTTACACTTTGCTTCAAAAAATAAAATTATATATATATATATATATATATATATATATATATATATATATATATATATATATATATATATATATATATATATAATATAAAACACAGTGGATTTTTGGTTCGACCCATGTGCTTTGGTTCAACGATGATGAAAGGACTAAATTGTCTGTCACGTCCCACTTCCCAAATGGAATGGTGACGTCATACACATCCCCAGGCTACGCGCCGAAAATCCGCGATTGTCGCCCGTAAACATCAGCAAAAATGGAAAATGCCAGAGATTACATCTTATTATACATACTTCATCAACAATACTTTACAAGCTTATTACAAAAGAAATAACTAGCAAGTTATCAGACGATTATTCCTCGTTGTACTGCGGCGTTACTTCGGCGGAGACGTCCTCTTCTTCACCTAGTGAACAATACTAGGTCATTTTAGAAAACGACAAGCAAGTCCTCGGTCAAGGACGGTAAAGTATACAAAAGAAAGATGCAGTTTTTCTTAAAGGAAAGAAATATGCCAACTAGCACTATTATATGGGTTTACTTCACAAAATCAAGGAAATGTAAATGACATCCTACTCCATGGATTGTAAGATTTCCTGAGCTTCCCTTGAGCTCTCAGTAGGATTTTGCTTCCCTTGAGCAACCAAGAAACTACCCACCTTTGATAGGTGGAGTTATTTGCTGGAGTAAGATGAAATTTAGTAGACTAAATGCAATGCAATTTTGAGAACAGTACTCTGAATTAATTCCCTAAATAATTTCCGTGAACAATCCCGTTAACCTGGGATCAGGTTGTAATTTCGGAGCCTCCCTTGGGCTAAAACCAATCTATACGATGTTACTGTCGGAATAGAAGTAGCAGGACAGGAGCCTCTCTTGGGCTAGTACTTATATAGAAGTACTCATCAGGATATTCAGGAATTGCTGATCAGCTTTTTATGGTTATTATGTTACGGGATATCTAGGGATATTCAGTTGTCCTCCCCACCCAATGATTCTAAAATTTCCGAAAATCAAAAATTTGTCTATCTCCTAAATTTTTCAAAAATTTCGGCAGAGTCTCCTTTGTATTTAGGAGCTCCGACAATTTACAAAACATGATATAAAAGAAATGTATGGGCTCGCCGACCCCTTCGGTGGAGCAACTCTCAACACCGGAACCACGCAAATATATATATATCGGGTTCGTCGACCCCTTCGGTGGAGCAAACCTCAACACCGGAAACCCACGCAAGTATAAAAAATGCTTAATAATATTCTTTCTTACCGTTGCAATCAAGCAAGCAAGTAAACATGCATTTAAATTAGGCAAGTAATTTCCTTGATTATCCCAAGTATCAAAGAACCTATTAGTAGTGTGTGGACATCAAATTTATGTGTCAATTCTTGAGGAAACCACGTTAGACCCTTTTAATATTACATTGGTGTGCAAGAGAGTTGGAAATTCGTAGAAATAAGTTGCCGTAGTTATGTAGGGGCTTGCAAAAATGATTAATTTAGCTATCCATTGTACCAACATGTGTTATTCGATAGGTTTAAAAATGTGGACAGAATTATACAATCATGTTAATAATAAAGAAAAACTACTCTCGTGTATACGTGTTCAAGTAAGATGACATGGGACCTATGTGTATATATATATGAATCAAAATTACATCTATCAACAGTGTCAAGGTGTGTATAAACATGTCATGTGTCTAAGAGAAAAATTCTTTGGTGTCATGTCCAATACTTAGGAATTTGTATTGTATCCTACACAAGGTGTCTGTAGCGAATATTAATTGTGTCGTGTCCCATACATTCATTCTCAAAGTACTCATTCGTTTTTATATATACGTAATTACACCTATGTCTATCAACTTCAATTCTGATTTCAAAAGAATATTTATATTGGAGTTTACCATGACTTACATTAAATTCCAGAATTTAAATACTCATCGATTACTCATGAAAATATGGAAATTATGATCGAACAATATCTAGGAGAGAGAGAGTGAAGGAGGACTTGCCTTTGAGTTAGGGGTGACCTAAATTTCTTCACAAGACCCTAATTACAACCCAATAACAAGGAATTTGTTAGAAGTTTCCTAACCTAGGGTTTTAGAATAAAAAGCACACATATAAATTTGGGGAAAGAGGGAGAAATTGGTATACCTAGGCTTAGTCTTCTCCTTGGATGGAAGATGATGATGATGAAGAGGTTGAAGATGGAGTTGGGGGAAGAGGAAGTGGAAGTGGAGATGAAGTGGAGGAGGAGGAAGTGGAGTTGTGGTGGCCGGAGGGGCTGGCCGGCGGCAGCAGGCGGCGTTGGCGGCGGCGGGCGGCGAGCACAGCAGCGGCAGCAGCAAGGCAGGTGCGGCAGCAGCTGGAGTGGGGGTCGGGTGGAGTGGTGTGTGTGGTTTTTTTTTTTTTTTTGGTTTCATGTGTGTATGTGTGGTGTGTTTTATATAGGATTGGGGGAGTGGTGAGGTGTCCCCCCCCCATCCCTTGTAGGGACACCTTGCACCCCCCCCAGGGCTAGGGTTAGGGTTAGGGTTATGGTTACAAAATGACAAAAATCCTAACCACAAGATAAGTTAACACAAGACAATAATAATAATAATAATAATAATAATAATAATAATATTTTGAGTGTGACAAGTCTACCCTCCTTAGAAAAATTCCGTCCTCGGAATTTGAAATAATTAGACTAGCAATAT
The DNA here is from genome assembly GCA_029216955.1 of Iris pallida. Classification (NCBI taxonomy): domain Eukaryota; kingdom Viridiplantae; phylum Streptophyta; class Magnoliopsida; order Asparagales; family Iridaceae; genus Iris; species Iris pallida. The sequence goes on from JANAVB010005799.1 coordinate 4,137,693, forward strand.
GGTTACTGACCTGTCTTAGGGAATAAATACGGGTATTGCTTCCGCGTGTCTTCTTCCTTCTCCCAAGTTGAATCTCCAGGAGAATCCCTGCTCCACGCAACTCGTACTAACGGAATGACCCGATTGCGGAGTATCTTATCTCTTCGATCCAAGATCCCAACGGGTCTTTGTTCTATCCGGAGTGTAGGCCCGATGGTGATTTCTGAATGATCGAGTATATGGCTCGTGTCCGGCACATATCTTCGTAGCTGGGAAACATGGAATACATTGTGAACTCCTTCTAGTGCTGGCGGCAAGGCGAGTCGATATGACACATTCCCAACTTTCTCCAGGATGTCGAATGGTCCAATATATCTGGGACTTAGCTTTTCTCTGGTCCCGAATCTGATGGTTCCCTTAGTTGGTGAAATTTTCAGAAATACATGTTCTCCGGGTTGAAACTCCAATATTCTTCGGTGCTTATCCGCCCACATCTTCTGCCTGTCCTGAGCTGCTTGCAGGTGACTTCTTATTGCTTTGACGATATCCACAGTTTGTGTTACTAATTCTGGCCCCAACAATTATTTTTCTCCTACGTCGGTCCAGCATACCGGCGATCTGCACTTCCTACCATATAGTGCTTCAAAAGGAGCCATTTTGATTCTATCATGATAACTGTTGTTATATGAAAATTCTACCAAATGTAGATGATCATCCCATGCTCCTCCAAAATCTAAAGTACACGCTCTCAGCATGTCTTCTAAGGTCTGAATGGTTCTTTCAGACTGGCCGTCTGTTTGGGGATGGTAGGCGGAGCTAAATTTCAATTTAGTGCCAAGACTTTCTTGCAAGCTTTTCCAGAAATGTGAAGTGAATCTGGTATCTCTATCCGATACTATACTCACTGGCACTCCATACTGACTAACAATCTGTTTCATGTACATTTCTGCCAGGACCTCCGTTGACTGTCCAACTCGAAAGGGCAGAAAACGAGCGGACTTGGTAAGTCTGTCTACGATGACCCAAATAGCATTATTACCCCTTTGGGTCCTAGGCAATCCTGTCACGAAATCCATGGTGAGGTGTTTCCATTTCCATTCGGGTATGGGTAGCGGCTGGAGAAGCCCTGCTGTCCTTTGATGCTCCGCTTTTACTTGCTGACAAACAAGATATTTTGATACGAATCCGGCGACTTCTCTCTTCATCCCGTGCCACCAAAATGTTTGTCTCAAATCTTTGTACATTTTAGTGCTGCCCGGATAAATGGAATATTGTGAGTTGTGGGCTTCTGACATAACCTCTGTTCTTAAATATCCACTGGGCACACATAATCGATCTCCGAATTTTAATGATCCGTCCGGATGCTTCCTTATCCCGGTCTGGAGTCCCTCTTCTGTTTGTTTCCAAATTTTCTGAAGTTTTGAATCATTCTGCTGAGCTTCCTTAATTCTATCTATTAAGGAGGACTGTACTTGCAAATTTTGCCACATTCCTTCGGTTAGCGGGCGTATCACTTCAATTCCCATTTTCCTCAAATCCTCAAGGATTTCTTTGGGTGTATTCATAAAAAAAGCTTCGGATCTTCTACTTAAGGCATCAGCCACCTTATTAGCTTTGCCCGGATGATAGGTCAACTCCATGTCAAAATCCTTCAGTAACTCCAACCATCTTCTCTGTCTCATATTAATCTCCTTTTGTGTGAAGACATATTTTAAGCTCTTGTGGTCTGTGTATATTTTGATTCTTTCTCCATATAAATAGTGTCTCCACAACTTGAGTGCGAATACTACCGCTGCAAGTTCGAGATCATGAGTTGGATAATTCCTTTCATGTGTCTTTAACTGTCGGGATGCATAGGCTATGACTCTCCCGTGCTGCATCAGTACACATCCTAAACCTTTACCTGATGCATCACTATATATCTCATATCCACCTGAACCAGAGGGTAATGCTAGTATTGGAGCTGTAATTAATCTTTTCTTCAGCTCGTCAAATGCTGCTTGACATTTCTCCGTCCAATTAAATTTCTCTTCCTTCCGGGTAAGACGGGTTAAAGGTTCTGCAATTCTTGAAAAGTTCTCTACAAATCTCCGATAATAGCAAGCCAATCCTAAGAAGCTTCTGATTTCTGCTACTGACTTAGGTGTTGGCCAAGACTTAACTGCTTCTACTTTCTTTGGATCTACCGAGATGCCTTCTCCACTGACAATATGCCCTAGAAATGGTATTTGGTCCAACCAAAACTCACATTTACTAAGCTTAGCATACAATTGTTCTTCCCGCAGAGTTTGCAATACTATCCTCAAATGTTTTTCATGCTCCTCTTCACTTTTGGAGTATACAAGGATGTCATCAATAAATACAATCACAAATTTATCCAGATATTGATAAAATATTCGATTCATCAGGTCCATAAATATAGCAGGTGCATTTGTCAACCCGAATGGCATAACTAAGAATTCGTAATGCCCATACCGAGTTCTAAATGCAGTCTTTGGGATGTCTTCTTTTTTCATCTTTACCTGATGATATCCGGATCTCAAATCAATTTTTGAAAATACCCTTGCCTCTCCTAACTGATCAAACAGTTGATCGATCCTAGGTAAGAGATATTTATTCTTGATGGTAACCTCATTCAAAGCCCTATAGTCAATCACCAGGCGTAGGGTACTATCTTTCTTTTTCACAAATAATACTGGTGCACCCCATGGTGAAGCGCTAGGCTGAATAAACCCTTTTGACAATAACTCCTTTATCTGTTTATTTAACTCAACTAGCTCCTCTTTGTTCATTGGGTATATCTTCTTGGCTATGGGTGCAGCTCCCGGTATTAAATCTATAGAAAATTCCACGGCTCTGTCTGGGGATAGCCCTGGTAATTCTTCTGGGAACACATCCTTGAATTCTTCCACTACCCTTGGAAATGATTGCTCTGCTACTCCTTGCAGTAGTACTAGTAATTCAAATTTCTCTAGCTCCTCTGCATTGAACTCATTTTGGTCTCTTGCAAATTCATAAGACTCGCCGTCAGGGAGTTGGAATGAAATTTTCCCCTGGCCGCAGTCTATATTGGCTAATGTTGCAGTTAGCCAATCCATACCCAATATTACATCATAATTGCTTGTTGGAAAGACAAGCAATCGGGTACGAAAAGCTCCTCCACCCAATTTAATGGGACATCTACGACATACTCGACTGACTTCTACTACTCCATTACCGGTGAGTACTTTCAGTGATTTAGGCAGAGGTTGTGATTCTATTTCATGTTGTGATATAAAAGAAGATGCTATAAATGAATGGGTAACCCCGGAATCAAATAATACTGAAGCTGGGTATGAAGAAACTAAAATAGTACCTGAAACTACTTCTCCAGGGATATTCGCATCTTCAGTTCCCATTATGAATGCTTGCCCTTGCCTATTCCTTTTCTTGTTACTATTTTGAGCTTGAGCTACCCGTTGTGCTTGTTGAAACTGATAAGCCTGAGGAGCATAGGGCGGCCTTTGCTGATTTCCATAAGCCATTCCTGCTTGTGCTGTTGGTGCCTGTATCATTGGTCGAGGTTGGTTTCCTTGAACTGGAGGTCGGTATCCTTGAGTGAAGCCTTGTGTCCTTGCTCCATTCGCAGGCGGCTGAGGACATTGACTGATTGGATGATTTGCTCTACATCTCAAACAAAGCCCCAATCTTCTCCTACATACATTCTTTTTATGTCCTGGCTTCTGGCAGAAATCACAGATAAGGAATTTGTCCGAGTTGCCATTCTGAGGACGCTTAGGTGGTCCTTGCCAGTGATTCTTGTTAGAGGATGATCCTTCCTCAAAAGTTCTCTTGGGTTGTGATGACCGGAAAGGTTGCTCCTCTTTCAGGATTCTCTCCTGGTCTCGAGCAGCTTCTGTTACCTCAGAAAAGGTCTGGCATCGCACTACAAGAAATTGCATTTTTAGCAACATATTTTAGCGACATAGGGTCTTTTATGTCTCCAAAAGCTATTTTTTACATGTATTGGCGACATGAGTTTTCTTATGTCGCAAAATTCACACAAATTTCAATAGAGGGAAATGAAATATTAGTCCCGCCAAAAATTCTCTATATATCGCGACATCCACATGTCGCCGAAAGGTACTATACGTTCGGCGACATATATCATATGTCGCAGACAGTCACTATATATATTCTGCGACATGTCTCTATGTAGGGAAATTATTTATATAATTTTTAATTAAATAATAACCTAAAAACATCAAAGAAAACCCTCGAAACAAAAAAACTGACCACATTGTTTTGGGTTTCTCTCTCACACCAACAGGGTTCTCTCTTGCGCGAACGCCAGGTTCTCTCTTGCACGCAAGCTGGTTCTCTCTACGATCACGAGGTTATTCGAAACTTCCCTCCTCCATCGTGAACTTCCCTCCTCCATCATGAGATTCGAAACTTCTTCCCATTCATAGTGAGTTTCTTCCCCTAATATTCTTAGTATGTTGATTTTGTTAGGGTTGAGGATATGATTGGTACTTGATTGCATCTGCTTCAATTTTGTTATGATTTGATTTTGTTAGGGCTTCTCTCTCTAATTCGATTTTGTTAGGTTTGATTTAGGGTAGTATAATAGTGGACAAATTAGGGTTTCTCATGTGTCTGTGTCCACCATAGGCTAGCGTGTATTGATAAATATTCGCATGAGAGTTCAGATCTTTAATTGCGGACATGTGACTTGATGATTAGTTCCTATTGTGTAATTGCTTTGAGAAAAGATGAAGGAAAGCTTTGTCAGTCCTGTTACACGTAAGAGTTTCTAGTTTATATACATTTTTGTTCAGCAATCTCCTTGTAACAAAATTTATGTGATAATGTAAGCTCCAGAAGTTCATATAATCTTTTACATAAATGTGAGGAATTTTCTATATGAATTTTATAAAATATTTAGAAGTCTATCTCAACAAAATTGGTTGGTAATGTCATAATCAAGCAATTGTTTGCTCTTTTAAGTGCCTGATTTCTAGTTTTTTTTTTACAAAGATCAAGAAAGCACATCCATTTCATTTAAAATGATAGCATAACTATACATCAAGTTGGTATTCTCCCTCATCGAACATTATGTCATAAATCTTGCGCATCTATCTAACATGTTCAAATAAGAAGAGGAGAGTGGATCATTATTGGTTCTCTTATTGTAAATTATGTGGTTAGACAGATTCAACTATGCATATAATCGAAAATAGTTGTAATGCCAATTTATTGTTGTATAATTTAGATGGTAACTGTGTTTTATCATCCACTCTTCATACGTTTTGTAAGAAGAATTGATTTGTAGCGTTACTGAGCATAAGGACATAGCTCTTGCATGTGATTCCTTTCAGTATACTACAAGAAAATATAAGTCCTATAAGTCTTATGTGCATCATTAGGTTTAAAGTTACACTCTTTCTAGCTCTTATTCTGTTATTTCAGTTATACTGTATGTTTGGAGGGAGGAATTTGCAGATAGATCGAGTGGATTATGTCTTCAAATATGCTTTCAAGCTATCGAAGGTAGTTGTTACATTGTTTAATTTTTTTGTTTTTGTTTTGATATGTTTAATATATAGATTACTGGATTTTTTTAATGTTCTTAGGATGCAAATTCTGTTTTGACTGCTATCAAACATTATACAGTTTGTAATTATTCTCTTTCTATTTTTATCTAGATAATATATTGATATTTTTGTGTATTTCTGCATGTGTAATTGATGTCCCTTGAGTGGGATCATTGGGGTTAGTCAATAACTGCTTGGCAATATGTTCTCCAAGTGCATTTTATTATCAGAAACACATAACACTTGTTTGAGATAATAATGCACTTGTAGCACTTAATTTTATTGGGTCGAGAGGTATCCATAACGTTGAGATGATTGTCTACTTGTTTTGCGAAGATCAAGAGTCAAGCCTCATCTTGTTGAAGATTAGAAATAGAAACCTTAAGTTTCAATGTGTATGAAGTTGGATGGTTTATGAATTGCCTGGTTTATTAACATCTTGACATCCTTTTCTTTAGACATGTTTATGTGCTAATATAATTTGCCTTGTCTTCTTAAGTCACATTATGTTTCTTTAGACATATTTTGTGTGCAAATATAATTTTATTATGTAGTAGCTGTTGTATTTTATCTTTAAACTATGACTATTTGCATGTATTACTGCTCACTTATAGATGTGTAAATGCTCAGGAAGATTCGTTGTTTCATTTCTGAAAGGAGATTTCACATTTGCATAGTTCACAATTCTGGGTTTCCTCTTGGAGTTGAAGGTCGAGAGAGATGTATACGATCTCTGCAACTCGAGACCTCCGCTAATGAGTGAGCCTTCAAGACAACTGAGGTAACCTGAACTAGGAATAGTCACAAATGGAAAATGATCCATAGTGCCTGCAGTAATAGCTGACTCAGTTTCGTAGATGTTACAGCAGATGGATTTTGACTTCATATCACCAGTTCCTTTCGTACATTCAGCTTTTCTATTTGCTTGAAAGGAGGTTCCACTATAATCAGATGAACGAAAATGATTTCTAAGTTTGCAAAAGAAGCTTTGTATCAACCCAAAAATTCTAGGATAGATATGAAGATCAAGATTACTTATGGACACACTGGATTCATGGTGAACTATAGAGCCTTGTCTGCGAGCATGATAATCCAACTTTAAACAACTTTCAACTGAACTTTCCTGTGTAATGCCTGGTGAACTGGGAGCAACATACAGAACATCTAGATGTGGAGAAGAACTATAAGAACCATTTCTTGTGAGACATAATATACAACTTTGAGATTCATCTTTCATGTTGAGTGCTTCGACTTTTAAGAGCTTGACAATGAAAGAAAATTGCGGGTATTCTTTCATGGCATACCTGCATTCAACAATAAATGAATTCTGATAGGAAGTACTAATCCAAGCAATGTAATAACTACATGATGAATCTGGTCAGGTAACTAACCAAACATCTATATCCGTTAAGGTAAATGAGACAACTGAAGAGTTAGACTCCTCTTCTGCATAGTCAACATGAAAGCACAACTGATCTAGCTTAATAGATACAGAAAACTGTAAGCAGTACGAATCTTCAGGTTTACTAATCTCATCGAAAAGAGTCCCTGTCATGGCTTCCATTTTGCTTGGGAGCAAGTTATTATGAGCTCCAGCCAATGCATAAAAAATTGTTGGAGAGGAGTGCACGACAACAAATGGCAAACCAGAATCAACCTAAAAGGGAAAAGAGAGATTATTATAATAACAGTACTTCCTAGAGTGAGTGGATGCAATCAGCTTGGCAAAAAAAAGTTGTACAGGCAAGCTATAATACAAAACACCTTAAATGGAGAAAAAGACAGGTAGCTTTCCAAGCTACACATAAAAGAACCACATACAAATAAATCACAGTCATTTTTGCATGCACCAGTATTGGTATGCCTTGTCAGTGCTTGCTGTTGTGGTTTGACGGGAGACTAGGGAACGAAATAAAAGGGGGATGGGATGGTTTGTAGGGGGTCCGGGAGATGTTTTATTGGGTGCTGAAGAAGCCTGCAAGTGGGGTTAAAATTACAATTCTAACAGCATTATTTAAATTTCTACGACAGACAATTGTATTATTCAACAAACTCCAATCCTAATGGAATGATTCTATTCAGAGCTTATTGCTTCATATAAGAGGTATGTCCCCAAAGAGGAATTTTACAACTTTCACCAATCACCTAGTCCCCTATATTTTGAACACCAAAGTAATAGTTAAGTAGTCTAGCTTTGCATTGTCTGGACACAAGGTCACTTTCAAGCAGAAGCCTTTTACCTGTGCTGCATAATGTGACCGAGTGGACATTTTCAAGAAAAAAGTCGATAATTTGTCTACTACGCATTTTTCTCAAATCAACTAAATATGGAATGATCAGTTGCATCCTGTGAAGATCATGATCAATAGATTGGTATTTTACTTGTATCATCACCATTGTGAAACTAATATTCAAGCCTAGTTAACAAAATCGATCACTTTGAAAGCATTATGTAAGAACAAATGAACAATTAACACTTGATGTATCAGAATACTTTGGATGTTACAGTATTACAACATTACTAACAACATAAGCTTCAAGGTAAGGGCTTTGCACCATTACGACTGTTCCCAAGGCATAACACATGAAATAAAACATGTCCATCAACCAAAATGTAGGATGAGATGTCAAAAAGGATGGTCCACGCTGTTCATATTGACCTTCTCCTAGAATACTAAAGATTATATATTTAGGGGGCATTTGCCTAAAGCATTTCCACAATAAGATGTTTGTATTTTGGGAATGCAAAAAACAATAAGCATAATTGTCATTTGGCCCAAGGCAGTAAGTGGATGCACAATCAGTAGCAAGATTCCAGCAAAAATATATGATATATCGACTATCAAGTCGCAAGAAGAACAAATATTAGGTATATTGAGCCAATAATTGTTTTCTATTAAGACAGAAATTAATTAATTATTGATAAGATTTAAGATGATATGGTTCCTTTAGCCCTTTCAATCATAAATGTCGTCTAGGAGTTTACTCCACTTCAGTTGGTCGAAAATTAATTTTAGTGCTTGTAGGATATATATTAGAAAAATGTCCAATAATTAGATAGGCAAGTGTAGGATTGATATCGGTTGATCAATTTTTTTTTGAATTAAAAAAAAAGAAACTTGGGTTTGACAGAAAGAAAAGAAGCAAAGAGAGAGGTTGATACTGTGGAACCTGAACCAGACCAAGCACTCAGGAAAGAAACTGGTTAAAGATGGAGCCTAGTGTGTTTTCTTTTGGTTGAGATTAGTATATCAGGTCCTATTTGGGTCTTTCTGTTAAACAACTTCAGTTTTCCTTGTGTTATGTTTTAAGTTTTCAAGCTTATATAAAGGCGGGACTGGTTATCCATATATCCCCTGTTGATCTTTGTAGAAAAAAGAAGAAAAGTGCACCATATTGATGAAACACCATATTCGACAACCTTCAAAGAGAAATAGTTTGTAACAAAGAAAAATAGTAAAATGATAAAACAAGAGCTCTTCATGAATAATGAAAATGTTCAGAATCACTCTTAAAACACCAAGGTCGCCTTAGTCCATACCAAGAAAAGGAGGGAAAGAGAAAGCAGCCCACTTCTCCAACTTAGCAAGAGCGATGTAGGAAAACAGTAGCATCATCATTCAGATGGACAAAAGAACTCTAAGCTGATTTATACAAGAATTGTTTAAAATGATTAATGTAGAGTCTAGAAGGAACATGATTTGGATATCATTTTTAAGTTGATGAAAGTCGAACTTGTATGCCTAACAACTCCTTTGGCTTACTTTGGGGATTGTTTTTGTTCTTTTGCTTTGATTTTGGTAGCTAGTGTGCTGAAAAGTATTTCAAGCACTAGAAGTGCTGAGCTGCTGCTTCAAGGGATAGGATGGGAGCTATTTGGGCATTGCCTCTTCTACAGGTAGCTTATATTAAATGTTGTGTGTGTGTGTGTGGATAGTGTAGTAGAACTTGGTAATGCAGTATGTTGATCACTCTGCTGGGGTTTTAATAATTTGTTTGTTACAAGGGCTTCTCCCTTATGAAACATATGAGCGCCTTTAGGCTTGAGAAGCCCTTCTGCATCCTTCCTTTACCAGGAGGGATGCTAGAAGATAGCATCATTCCATGTAACTTCAATATTGAAGAGTATGTCTGGTAGGCTATACCAATGGATAAATAAACTTGCTGACTTCTAGTAGCTTTCATTCGATTGGTTCAAGCAATTTCAGCATTATTGTTGTACTTAAGACCTTGGACCAAACATGACTATGTACATCACCAATACTAGTAGGTTTCATTCGGTAGGTTTTAGTAGTTTTCAGATGAGATGGATCCTATCATATCTATTAGTATCATGATTGATGGACACTGTTACCATTTCTGTAAATTAGCTACCAGCAAAAAGCCATAGAGTATCCAACCTGAATCCTTTGGATTTAGCATATTTTATTTATATATATGTTGTTCCTGGTAAAAGTTCATTAGTAAATGCTTTGTTTATAGATATACATAATTTCACTTCTAAGGATACAGTGTTCTGCATGTACTTGTCTAGGCTGAACTGGATGAACTTCCATCTCTATAAAGGACACCTTAGCTAACGGAGTAAAACTTTCACTTAGTGAGCAAACTTTAGCTACCTATTATTAATTCTGGTTAATTTCTAGTATTTGCTTCGTATTTTATTGATTCCTTGGTTCCAAGTGCTATATGTGGAGAATGTAATGTCAAATACTATCAGTGTGAAGATACGAGATGTGTTGAATGCAAATGCTTCAGATTCCTTAACAAGTTTGGTGTTCCCAGTCATATGACCGATATCTGAAGCATTTACCTATTTTATCATGTTTCAAATCAGCTCGGCTAAATTATAATCTGATATGGCCAACATGCATTGATTTTGGCTCATTTCTTAAAACTTGGGTTAAATTGGTGTTAGTCTGACCAATAGCAGACAACAAACCCGAGACACTGGAAACTGACTACTATCTATATGGTGACTTTAGAATGCTCAGATGGTTGCCAATATAATGCAATTAGCTTGAAATTTTACATGTAAAGGCCAGAGCTAATATGCTGAGTACAGGTTAGTAAAAGACTTGTGTATCATAAAGGTTGGTGTAGCTAACTTTAACATGTTGGACACTAAATTAATGTTGTTACAGCAAATGTTGGTTTTGATTGTCCTTTACTCTTTATTAAATGTGTATGCGTTATGCTCTTTTTCTTCTTCATTTATGATAACAATTTGATGCCTCCTAATTTTCTTCTAAGAAGATGGTTGGGAGAGCCGCTGGGTTAAATCAGACTGGAAAAGGATTAAGAGAAAGACTGGTTCTTTTAAGCATACAGCAGGAAAATATGCCGGAGACCCGGATGACAAAGGCATGTATCATATGGCATTTCTTGTTGATTTCTACTGCTCGTAGGAGTTTGGGCTCACAAAACCTAGACACGGTTTGCCCCCGACTTTGTAATGTCTGCATGCTAATTAAATTTTCTTGTTCTCTTGTTAGTAATTTGGTGGTTGATTTAGATATACTTATCCACGTACTTCTGAAATTGGTACCAATCATTCAAATGTATCCAGATGCCAAGCATTATGCCATATATGCAAAAATTCCAAAATTTAGTAACAAGGATAGGACATTGGTGGTGCAAGTATTCTGTAAAATTTGAACAGTACCTTGAATGTGGTGGTTGTTACATAAAGCTTATGTCTGACTAGGTCAATCAGAAGAAATTTGGCGGTGATACTCCATACAGGTTAGTTATAATTATTTTCAAAATTGTGATAAATATGCTCTCTCTATATTAAAGCTTAATCATTTGAAATATTCATTGATTACCTTTACCTTATGCCCTCCTCTTTTTTCTTCCCTTTTTCCCTGGGTAATCGGAAAAACATTAAGGATGTAAGCTTATGCATGGCAGAAATCCTGCCTTCCTTTTGAACCACGCTAAGATGTTGGGATGAGTTTTCAATGACTATAATTTACCAATAAACCCATTTTTCCTTCTTAAGCTTACTTTTCCGAAACATATCTCATTTTCCACTTGCAATCAAAAAATTGAAAAACCATCCCGGTTTTCTTTGCCTTTTCCTTTCTTTCAAACCAAACATGACATTAATCTTATGGGGGACTATGTTGTTTGACTCAGTTATGTAATTAGAGGCCCTTCTTTTTGTTACATATACAACCTTTATCAGTATATGAGCAATAGTAATTACTCTATTACAAGGCTTCTTTGGCAAGTTATCTAGGAAGGGTACAGACACGGCCTTACACTGAATAGGTTCAAGTTCTCTACTATATGGCCAGAAGATATCATATTCAAGTACATCTTTGTTTTGTTTTTTCGTCTCTATAAGCATAAGCTTGTGAGGAGGTTCTCCTTTTTAGACGGTAAAATGAAACTATAATATGTTAAGGAACATCTCCTTCTCTTAGTATGCAAATCAAAATATTGATTGAATATTCAATATAATTTGTCTAACACTATCTTTGAAATTGTCTTCTGCAGTTCTTTATGCATTTTTTGGGCTGAGATTGCTATACTGCTTAGAGATCTGATCTAAAAGGGCTCACAGAAGAAGGAAATGGAGGAAGTATGTGTTCTCTTCATTGCTTACCAAATTTCCAATTTGTTTTTCATGGTGTTAAGTTCCTTTGATGTTGTATTACTTGCTCACCAATCGCTAACCAATCAAAATGTATAACTGCCAGTGTGTGGCTTTTTTCTTATCTCACTTTATTGATATAAATATGTTTGCTAGACAACTCTTCCCGTATGAAATCTTCTTGTTATCAGCCCCGTTTGACAAAAAAGTATGTTCGGTGGTATATTGTTGGTTATTATTATTGTAGATTATTTTCCTTTATCAGAAGTCCTTCCAGATTGTCAACATCAGCCAAATTTTGGCAAATAAGCATGTAGAGTAAATGTAAAGGACGTTCTACTTTCTGCTTCCTTAGTAGCTGATCTATAAGTCAATGAAAAGAACTGGATATGCTTCAGCTAGAACAATATTTGTTCAGAATTCATCACTTTTGTCTATATTCAACACTTAATGCTACAATTACCTTACTTTTCAATCCATATGCAATTTTCTTACTCTTCAAATGTGCTATTTTCTTATCTGATACTCTATTTGGCATAAGATATGGTGAAAAACTTCTTTGAGATATATACATGTTATGATTATTTTTTTTGTCTAGAGCACCTTGTTTTATTAATCTTTGTTTTATTAACTTTAGGTTTCTGCTATTGTCTGTTGCTTGTCAATGGAGGTCCATATGCCTTGGACGCAGGTTGATTAACTATAGTTATTTTGAGTTTAAAATAGACTGAATCAGTTATGAGCATAAAATTACTTTCTTTTGGTATATATATATATTTTTTGTTTTACTTACATTTTTTGTTTTTGTTTTGTTTGCAGGATCAAATAGACACATTGACAAAAGCTAATTTTGGGGGAAGGCATTCATATCATGAAATCTATTGTAGCTAGGCTATTTTTTTGGGAAGTCAATCAAATATTCATGTGTTATGTCTACATTATAATTGTCTAATTTGAATACAGTACGTTTGTGAAATACATTTTTTTTTACTATATGGGCACTTGAAGTTGTTAAAATATTGCATTATGGATTATTTTGTAAAGAGATGTTTAAAGACATTATATTAGATTCATGATTTGTTCACGTAACTTGTTGCTCTTTGTTCTCAAGTTCTTTGAATAATTTTTTAATGTTTTAAAGTTATTTTCAAAACAATTTCTTTAAATTTATCTTGGAAAATATAAGCGAAAATAAAAATTAATGTAAAAAATATGAATTAGCTTTTGTGAAATCAAAATGTACAGCAAAAAGCGTATTTATATTTGGCTACATTAGCTTTTGCGACATCAAATTGTGTAGCCAGAAGTGTATTTATATTTGGCTACATTAGCTTTCGCGACATCAAATTGTGTAGCAGAAAGTATTTTCTATAATAAGTAAAATAGATAACTTAAGCTTTTGGCGACATGTGTCATGTTGCCAATGTATGACCTTTCCGCGACACACAAGGCACATGTCGCCAAAGGTTTTTTTAGAATCTGAAATATGTTATGTCGCCAAAAGGTACTACATTCTGCGACATGTTGATTTCATGTCGCCAAAGACTTTCCCAGACAAGGCTATCGCGACATATGTGCGACATAGCCAAATATGTCGCAGAAACCCTTTGGCGACATAAATATAACGTTTCGCAACATATTGCTTATGTTGCTGAAAATGCATTTTCTTGTAGTGTCGGTAGGACGCGACCCTGCTCTTCAATTGTGTCCCGAGCCCTTCCAGGAACCTAGAAATTTTTGTTTCTTCGTCGGCTATCATGTTAGGAGCAAATCGACTGAGTCTGGAAAACTCTACAGCATATTCATCGACGGTACGTCTTCCTTGTTTAAGATAGTTGAATTGCCGCTCTAACTCTATTCGTACTGATTTAGGATAGAATCTTTCTTCAAACTTCTTCTTGAATTCTGCCCATGTCATAACTCCATCGGAATCTTCTGGGTACTCAGCACTCCACCAGTATCCAGCGATATCTTCTAGCTGGATGCGGATTGCTGGCACCATATCTTCGGTTTTGAGCTTTGCAGCCTTCATTAAGCCTTCAATGGTTTTCAACCATTGACCCACTTCTATTGCATTTTCAGTTCCCTTGAACTTAGGTGGCTTAAGATCTCGAAAATCTTTTAGGGTTCCCTCTTCTGTTTTATTAGAGTTCTGCATTTGTTCCAATATGGTTGCATTGGCAACATGGGCTGCATTGGCCTGCTGATTATGGGATTCCAGTAATTGCTGGAATAATCGAAACATATCGGCCACAGTTGGTTCTTGAGGGGGCGGAGTACTTGACTGACCGTGGTTGTCCATATCCTGAGAAAACGCAATTCTTAGGGAAGTATTTAACTCGTAATTTTCAACAAGAGTGTATCATAAAACTTCGTATATATATATATTCATTAAAATGAGAGTAATTACAAAATGGTGCTCCTTACTCTCATTTTTTATTTACATACATTCTTGCTACTTAGTTACTCATGTCACCTATCATCCCAAAACGTGACATGGTAAACTATTCTACTTCATACAGGTACATATTTGCAGATGCCAAAATACAAGGAAAAGGACTTCTTCTTCACTATGTACAGGATTAAGACATCTTATGCTACGGCTTCAATAAGCTCCCTCCCTTCAGCAAGGATTTCTACTTCTGTATATAACCTCTCAAAGTCATCTATGGTGCCTTCGTAGCCGTGCAATCCGACATAGATGCGGTTCGGGTCTCGGACATAAAGACAGTAGGTGGTGTACTCAAAGTACACTTTAGCACCATCCTCAACGTCTCGTACCATAGGACGCCTGACTCCATAGAATATTTGGTAGGCATGAATGTCATACCAGTCGGGTACGTTCCATAGTATCCTGGCATAGCGTTGGTATAGGTACAAGGTGTACTCGCTTCCATCCCATTCCAAACTGGGTATAAACAGGCCCATACCTACATCCATGATATCCTATGTAAGAATTTCTTATAAGGAACATAAGGAGATTGAAAAAGCATATTTTATTTATTTATAGAACAATATGCCCTTGGCTTACATACATACTTGGTCACATTCTACCTACATACAGATATATCTTACATTTCATCCATCCTAGCTACATACACATACTTATCATCTATAGATACTAGGGATCTAAGTCCATATTTCCCTACTTACTTACATTCTTACTACATGCATCCATATATTACATTCTTACTTCATACATTCCACATACATACATGCTTGAGGATCTAAATCCACATTTTCCTGATGTTGTGCACTATTGCGTCTGGATGAGTTTGTAGCCATTCTTCCAAGGTACCATTGCGATCAGTCTCTGGGCCTTTGGTGGGTTCTGCCTTTATCAGGACATAATAATGTACCGAGTTATAATACTCCTTCCTTTCATCATCTATGTCTGACACTATTGGATATTTCAATTCGTAGTGTACTCCATAGGCTTCGATCATTCCTTTACGCGCTACGTGCCACATCTTCTTTACAAATGCATAATACTCGTCTAGGCTGTGACTATCATTTCCTAGTCTTGCGAAGGGTGCAAACCGAGGCATGACCTAGATTGAAAAGAAAATAAAAAGTAATTTTTTTCTTAGGTTAGTAACTCCTTAGTAGGATTTAAGATCTAGACAGGAAAGAGGAATTTGTAAGGAAAATGCTACCAACTATTTATCTACCTTACTTAAGGATTTTTAAGATATGGTTGGAAATCAAAGTTTTCTATCCGAGTTTAAAACCTACGTCTAGACCTAAGGTCCATTCTGGATTTTCCATTTTTGCGGACCTGCATGGGCCACCACTAAAAGACGTGTCACGTCCCACTTCCCAAATGGAATGGTGACGTCATACACATCCCCAGGCTACGCGCCGAAAATCCGCGATTGTCGCCCGTAAACATCAGCAAAAATGGAAAATGCCAGAGATTACATCTTATTATACATACTTCATCAACAATACTTTACAAGCTTATTACAAAAGAAATAACTAGCAAGTTATCAGACGATTATTCCTCGTTGTACTGCGGCGTTACTTCGGCGGAGACGTCCTCTTCTTCACCTAGTGAACAATACTAGGTCATTTTAGAAAACGACAAGCAAGTCCTCGGTCAAGGACGGTAAAGTATACAAAAGAAAGATGCAGTTTTTCTTAAAGGAAAGAAATATGCCAACTAGCACTATTATATGGGTTTACTTCACAAAATCAAGGAAATGTAAATGACATCCTACTCCATGGATTGTAAGATTTCCTGAGCTTCCCTTGAGCTCTCAGTAGGATTTTGCTTCCCTTGAGCAACCAAGAAACTACCCACCTTTGATAGGTGGAGTTATTTGCTGGAGTAAGATGAAATTTAGTAGACTAAATGCAATGCAATTTTGAGAACAGTACTCTGAATTAATTCCCTAAATAATTCCCGTGAACAATCCCGTTAACCTGGGATCAGGTTGTAATTTCGGAGCCTCCCTTGGGCTAAAACCAATCTATTCGATGTTACTGTCGGAATAGAAGTAGCAGGACAGGAGCCTCTCTTGGGCTAGTACTTATATAGAAGTACTCATCAGGATATTCAGGAATTGCTGATCAGCTTTTTATGGTTATTATGTTACGGGATATCTAGGGATATTCAGTTGTCCTCCCCACCCAATGATTCTAAAATTTCCGAAAATCAGAAATTTGTCTATCTCCTAAATTTTTCAAAAATTTCGGCAGAGTCTCCTTTGTATTTAGGAGCTCCGACAATTTACAAAACATGATATAAAAGAAATGTATGGGCTCGCCGACCCCTTCGGTGGAGCAACTATCAACATCGGAACCACGCAAATATATATATATCGGGTTTGTCGACCCCTTCGGTGGAGCAAACCTCAACACCGGAAACCCACGCAAGTATCAAAAATGCTTAATAATATTCTTTCTTACCGTTGCAATCAAGCAAGCAAGTAATCATGCATTTAAATTAGGTAAGTAATTTCCTTGATTTGAGCGGCTTGCCGTTCACTATCCCAAGTATCAAAGAACCTATTAGTAGTGTGTGGACATCAAATTTATGTGTCAATTCTTGAGGAAACCACGTTAGACCCTTGTAATATTACATTGGTGTGCAAGAGAGTTGGAAATTCGTAGAAATAAGTTGCCGTAGTTATGTAGGGGCTTGCAAAAATGATTAATTTAGCTATCCATTGTACCAACATGTGTTATTCGATAGGTTTAAAAATGTGGACAGAATTATACAATCATGTTAATAATAAAGAAAAACTACTCTCGTGTATACGTGTTCAAGTAAGATGACATGGGACCTATGTGTATATATATATATGAATCAAAATTACATCTATCAACAGTGTCAAGGTGTGTATAAACATGTCATGTGTCCAAGAGAAAAATTCTTTGGTGTCATGTCCAATACTTAGGAATTTGTATTGTATCCTACACAAGGTGTCTGTAGCGAATATTAATTGTGTCGTGTCCCATACATTCATTCTCAAAGTACTCATTCGTTTTTATATATACGTAATTACACCTATGTCTATCAACTTCAATTCTGATTTCAAAAGAATATCTATATTGGAGTTTACCATGACTTACATTAAATTCCAGAATTTAAATACTCATCGATTACTCATGAAAATATGGAAATTATGATCGAACAATATCTAGGAGAGAGAGAGTGAAGGAGGACTTGCCTTTGAGTTAGGGGTGACCTAAATTTCTTCACAAGACCCTAATTACAACCCAATAACAAGAAATTTGTTAGAAGTTTCCTAACCTAGGGTTTTAGAATAAAAAGCACACATATAAATTTGGGAAAAGAGGGAAAAATTGGTATACCTAGGCTTAGTCTTCTCCTTGGATGGAAGATGATGATGATGAAGAGGTTGAAGATGGAGTTGGGGGAAGAGGAAGTGGAAGTGGAGATGAAGTGGAGGAGGAGGAAGTGGAGTTGTGGTGGCCGGAGGGGCTGGCCGGCGGCAGCAGGCGGCGCTGGCGACGGCGGGCGGCGAGCACAGCAGCGGCAGCAGCAAGGCAGGAGCGGCAGCAGCTGGAGTGGGGGTCGGGTGGAGTGGTGTGTGTGGTTTTTTTTTTTTTTTTTGGTTTCATGTGTGTATGTGTGGTGTCTTTTATATAGGATTGGGGGAGTGGTGAGGTGTCCCCCCCCCCCCATCCCTTGTAGGGACACCTTGCACCCTCCCCTAAGGCTAGGGTTAGGGTTAGGGTTATGGTTACAAAATGACAAAAATCCTAACCACAAGATAAGTTAACACAAGACAATAATAATAATAATAATAATAATAATAATAATATTTTGAGTGTGACATTGTCCCTCTCTCTATAAGAGAGGAAGAGGTCCCATGTTGCGTGCGGAGCAACCGGTTGTTCCAACGACACTCCCGCCTCCAGCTCCTCTTGCACCGCCCCTCCCTCCGTCGCCTCCGCTCCATCCTCGTCCACGTCGTCGTCACCGGCCTCTTCCGCAACCCCTTCGTCGCAAGCAGCCTCCTCCACCGCGCCGCCGACGCCGACCCTTCCTTTGCCGCCTACCTCTTCTCCGCCATGACCAACCCCAACCCCTTCTTCTTCAATACCGTCATCGCCATCTCCGCCGACCCACTCTCCATCTACTCCCAAATGCACCGCCGTCGCGTCCCTCCTGACTCCCACACCTTCTCTTCCTTGCTCAACACCACCACCGCCACCGTCGTCACCAGGTCGCTCCACGCACACGCCCTCCTCCTCGGATTCCGGTCCGACCCCTTCGTGCAGACCGTCCTGCTCACCGCCTACTCCCGACGCGGCACCGCCGACCACGTCCTGCGCGTGTTTGACGGAATTTCGCACATGGACGTCGTCTCTTGGACAGCCGCCGTCTCGGGCCTCGCCGCCCTCGGACGCCCCGCGATGGCTCTGCGCGTCTTCGCCTCCATGAGACCCCACGCCGCCTCGAACGCCGCCACCGTGGCCTTTGCCGTGTCCGCCTCTGCTGGCCTCGGGTCCCTGGCGCTGGCCCGGTGCCTACACGCCTACGTCGAGAAGGCCGGTTTCGGAGCCCGTGTCTCCGTCCAGAACTCCCTGGCGCTGGCTCGGTGCCTGCACGCCTACGTCGAGAAGGCCGAATTCGTGTCCGTACCATTATGGCACGGATTATCCACTATATATATATATATGTATATATATATATATATGTATATATATATAAAAGCGTGTCCATAACCGGCAAAATGACGTACATCCATGCAAACATGACATAGACCCTAAAGTTTCCTAGAGTGAGAAAGTGCCCAAACCCTAAGGAAACAAAAGGTGACAAGAATGAGTGACGGAAGTACTTAAGTCACTCTCTTATTAAATATGTCAAATGAAAAAAAAAAAGCCACACGCAACAGTACACTACATGCATAATTGGCAAAGCAGAGGAATGGTGGCAGTGGCCTTTCCGTACCGGAACGTGTTCCCGATATGTCCGAATCGTAGAGCCCGATATTCCCGGGATGCCCCCACTCTGCTCTGAACCAAATAGTGGAGCTGTTATCCAATGGTAGGAAGACACGTGTTGAGCCGTTGAGGATAGCGAGTAATGAGTAACCAATCACTGGGCGGGAGCTGGGGGTACTTTTGACATTTCGCTGGTTATTCGGACAACAGAGGATCAGGGTGTCATGGCGTGTAGTTACAATATTAATTTACCACAATGCCCCTTTTCCAAATTAAAATTAAAGGTAAATAATTTTTTGCAAGGACACTTGGTTGAAATTCCTATATATTTAGGTTTCACGCTAGCTAAATAATTAGGAAGAGGATAAAAAGAGTCTTGTTGGAATAATAATAATTATAATGTCCAACCTAATATGAAAAAAAAGAAATCACATTAACAACCTACAATTAAACAATAATTAAAAAATAGAGTAATGTTATTCATTTCTCCAAAAAAATGTTCCTCCAGACTATTCTTTCTTATGTAGCAACTCACGTAGCAGCTGACATGGCAAAATTTATGATTATTTGATAATATGGTCTCATATATACTATTTGATATTAGGATTTGAGTTTCCATATGTCCAAATATATGGTTTGGATCTCATAATATAGGAATTAGGTCTCCATATCGGTAACAGATTGTATGTGAACAGTAAATATGAGATCCAAATCCTATAATTGGGACATGGAGACTCCAATTTATATGAGACCCTATTACTAAATAACCCCAAATTTTAACCTAAAAAATTATCAACCAATTTTTTAATCTTAATATTAATGTTAGTATCAATGTTAATTTTAACATTAATATTAATGTTAATTTTAGTATTAATGTTATTATATATTTTATTTTTAATATTAATATTAATGCTAATTTTTATATTAATGTTAATATTAAGGTCAAATTTAATTTTAGTCTTAACTTAAATTTTAAATCTAATATTTAAAATTTTAATGTTAATTTTAATTTTAAAATTTGCCATGTCAGATGTCACATCTGCTGGCACATGAGAAAGTAGTTTTTATTAAAAAACCTTGATACTTATTTAGATTCAAACATCAAGTTTGTACCGAAACGTTCATAAAGTAGTTGAACTTTGTATTAGTGAATATAATACATATATGGATGACTACCATTAGTGTCGTAATTGCTGATGATGATAATAGACATTTATTTATTTATTTTGCGATGTCCGACATAACGTACGTGATTTTGTACACAATACGTTGCATGCCATTTGGGCCCACTGTCCGCAATTTTCACACACATACACTCGTCTCCGCGGTTCGATTTCGAGACCGTCCGCCTAGCCAAGGTGGTTATACCTCTCCTCACTGACCAGAAGAGCCAGTTGACTTCCATAATAATAGAAATAGTTCTAATTGACACTTGGCATCTTCTGAATATATTTAAACTAATTACTTTTGACAACCCTAAACTATTTTATTGAATTTATTAAATTTTCATCTTATAATTAGATTTCAATGCACAAAAAAATGATTGTACCAAGAAAACATGTACATATGCATGACCATAGTGACTTTGACGGATTGATTGATTGATCAAATGATAAGATCTAGAGACATATAACAAGACCCATATATACGGCTAAGCAATTCAATTAAAACCATGCATGCACAACTTCTATGACATAAGATTCTCTCTAGCTAGCTCAATGACTTTCTTGTCTTCCCTAGCTGATCAATTATCTAAGCTTGCTCTCTTAATTTTTTCCCCTACTCATCTGCATAATACACAGGGCTGTTAGGCTCTCTCCATAGTCTGATTCGAACCGGTTTTACCCAAATAAGATCCAGACTCAAGGAGAAGGGTCAGCCCTAGCATAGGACACAACACCAAAATGTTGGGGTACCAAAAGAAAATTAGGTTTCCTTTATATTTATAAGTTTGATAATATTTTAAATATTAATGTTCGCATAATATAATATAATAATACAAATGAAGTCTAGCCTAACGGTTAAGACCCATGCATCCTCCATGAGGTTGTGGGTTCGAGCAACAGGGATCCCCTTTGGGTGAATTAAGTGGTGGGGTGGCGGTTGAGTGCAGTGCAGGTGCATGGTGCGGCTACGTGAGACCTTCGGACTGGAACAGGACCTTCGGACAAGGAATTGTATATATATGACTGCGTGAGGCCTTTCGACCGACAACTGGATTGGTTTTAAGGCTTCGGACTGGATTATAGTCTCATAATAGTTGAAGTTTCACTTGCACCTCTTATTTAAGGGGTCAGGATTTTTTAATTATTTAAAAAAAAAAAAAGTAGGTAACTATTTTAATTTTTGTTTTGGGCATCCAAAAGTCAGGGCCAACCATGCAGAGGACACCCCCCACCCATATCACACTTGGTTTTGAAATTTTAAATCCTAATGTAAATTGCAAGTATTATAAGAAAGTATGGAACTTGATCATGCTTGAATGATAAAGGGTTCAAGAACGTAAGCAAACCCTTAACTATAATCCCGTCCCTGGTTAATAAGGTATTCACATATTTTGTACAAAAAATACGTTCTAACTGATCATTCTTTGCATGATAGGTGGGTTAAAAATGAATTAGACAGGGAATATGGATATGTCTATACATAATATGCGTTGCTAATTTTTTTAGGCTGTGTTTGATTGGACTTTTTTTACATGAAAAATATTTCCACCACAAATTTTCCACCAATTGTAGTGTTTGATAGTTTATATTTTCCATGGAATTATTTTCCAAAAAACTATCATTTTTCATATTTTCATCTAAAATGGTGGAAAATGAAACTTGTCCAACACATAGGAAAATATCATTTTCCATAGAAAATAACTATTTTCTGTGGAAAATAATGGCAGTCAAACCCCCAAATCAAGTTTTCCATGAAATTTTTTTCAAATTCCATGGAATTTTTTTTCCTAGGAAAATAATTTCATGGAATTAATTTCTTTTTCACGTATTTTCCATCTTGCAATCAAACGCACCTAGATTAATTGTCGAAAAATATACAAATATGGATCGATATGGTTCGGGATACCTCAACTCGAAACAATACTAATATGGACACATAGGACTCGAGTCCATAGCCACAAGGTTCGTAGGACAAACAAATTTGAGCCCGAATCTAACACTACTTGTTCCTTATCCAATAACAATAGGGGGACGTATCCATCCTAGATTGTGGGGGAACAAGGGTTGGCCATGAGTTTTGGGTTTTCCATTTCAGACTTTGATTATGGTATATGAATACATTAACTTAAATGAATAGTTATCTCAATTGTTTAAGATTATAATTTTCTATCTAATAGCTAATGTCCTCCCCTCTGGCCAGGTCCGGACTTGATATGAGACCTCTGAGGCAGCTACCTCAGACCCAAAATTTTAAATGACACAAATTTTTTTTTACTATTTAGTGTATGTTAATCTAATTTTGAACATAAGTCTAACATAGCCATTCTAATCCTTTTAGTCCACAAAAAATAGTCAGTTAATCAAGCTTATTTTTTTATGAAGTCGATTTTTTCTCAAAAATTTACCGCTTTATTTTATTATTTTATGGAACATCTGTTTTATTTTTTTTAATTTGGATCATTTTCAGTTTTATTAGTATTTCATTATGACATATATTATTTTAAATATTATATTTTGTTTCTTTGGTTTTATGTTAGTAATACTATTTATTATTATTGTAGATGAAGATAAATTATATAAACGTTAAGCTTTGAGGACATCATTTTAAAAGTTCGTCTCATGTCTCAAATTAAGAGCCTGCTTACGCCCATTGCTACCACTCCACATTTTTTATTAAATGGGAGAAATAATACATTTTTATTCCGGTTCGAATCATGACGATTGTGCCAGATGTCTTCTACTTCAGTCACTTGGACTAAAAGTGATTGACAGCTGCAGGGGCGGATTCAGAAACTATAACTAGGATGGACTACTATGAATTATGGTGTGCTAGAGGTGGACTAATTCATATAAAAAATCAAAACAATTATATATGAAAAAAGAGCAAAAAAAAAAAATGGGGGATACCCCATGGTATGACAGCTAATATCCCTAAAAACTTATTAGCCATTCAGATATTTATTTAGCTTTTCGTTCTTCAATGGACAACAAAAGAAGACATCCTTAAAATTAAAACAAAAAGATAAGGACATTTTGGTCCATAAAATAAACAAACCAATCATAAATATTCCACGTAAACCCACTCTGGAACCCTCACTCTCATTCTCTCTAACAATGGCAGAGAAACCCACCACTTACATCGACTTCCTCCCACTTCGGACGCCGCCACCACCGGAAGAACCAAGGAAGCCGCGTTCGCCGCCTGCAATCAGCAAGTCCTTCCCATGCACGTACTGTTCCAGAAGGTTCTACACCTCTCAAGCGCTCGGGGGCCACCAGAACGCCCACAAGAAGGAACGAGCCGCCGGAGGAGGATCGCGCCGCCAGCCTCTAGAGCCGGGCGCGGGGGCCTCCCATTCCGACTCCCGGTGGACCGGCTCGGCTCGTCTCGAGCCGGTCCAAGCGCCGATGACGGATCCTAATGGTACGTACTACCACTACTTCTACCCCCCTTCGGCGGCTCTCCAGTTGTTCGGCGGCGGAGCTCCGCTGGCGGAGCCGGAAGGAGCTGATGGGGAAATGGGTTTTGATGAGATCGATCTCTCACTTCATCTGTAGAGAGAGAGAGAGAGAGAGAGTCATGTGAGGATTAATTTTAGGGTTTTGAGAAAAGAGGCAGGGCTCTAGGGGCTTTCTTGTAATTTGCTTCTTTTGTTTGGACCAAAAAAGAGAAAAGGAGAAGGAGAATGATGTAGTTAATTTGGTTTTGTTTATAATGCAAGTGTTCTTTTTCGTATGTGTTTCGTATCATATTTATTTATTTATTTTAATTTGTAATATATTGTTGCATTTTTTCTGCGTGTTCTTTATTATTTATTTAATTTTTTAACTTTAGGGAAAATCAGAATGGTGCAGTTTCTTGGAATTTTCCCCTCTTCCTTTTCATAATCCACTTTTTGTGTTTTTTGTTGTTGTAGATGTATCATGTATTTGTAACATTTTTTTTTTCCGGTGGGGTTTAAAATTATTTGTACTTTTATTTTAAAAAATAGTAATTGACAGCTTGAGTTGCCTTTTTGAAGTTCAGTACTAAACTTTATCAAAATTATTGTCCTTTATGATTGAGAAAATAATGAGCGGTTGATTGTACATATACAGTTCACTTCACTTGGAACAAAAATTACACATATATATACTAATAACTTGCACGTACATAACGTAAAAAATTTTGTTAAAAAATAATCGAATCCATCTGCCAGAAAGAAGATTTTTCATCTTAACCACATGAGTTATAGGTATTTGACTATAACTAGATAATATTAGATAATTAAATAATTAGTTATAATTTATTTATTTTTTACTTTATATATATATATATATATATATATATATATATATATATATATATATATATATATATATATTCCCTTTTAATAATATTTATAATGTTAAGTTCTCCTTTATGTAAATATGTTGCCGATACAATCGCAAGTCCTTGCTCAAGAATGCACATACATCATCCCTGTTCATTATTCAACGTATGTATCATATTTCTGTTCATTTGGAAAGTTCTTCTTCTTCTTCTTCCTGTCAAATGTGGTAAATTTTCATTTCATCAGCCCAATCTTATATACTTAGGAACATGGTCCATGGAGGTTCTTGTCATGGAGCTTTTGCTCATTGTTAGACTAATTAGATGGTTTATTAGATTGTGTCCTCGATCTGCAGTACTTTTTGTACACTTAAGCCAAGCTAGTTTGGTCTCTTCTTCTCCATCTATGGCACACTAGAACTAGTGTTTTTAACTACAAGTGAAGTGCTTAGAAAGAAGCCAGTCGTATTGTTTCTGAAGGAAAAAAACGGAGTGCCATTCGCAATCTAACTGTATTTTATTTGATGTCAGCTTAATTTTCGGAAAGGGAGAAGACATGGATGAGATTTGGGACCCAATCCAATGTGTCAATGGTACCTCTCGATCGCAAGTTCAGGGAGGATTGTTGGGTAGGAAAGTATATATACAGGAACGGATCGATTTGTTCTCCGTATTCACATTTCTGTGACATTGATTAAAACCAGAATAGATATCTAGGAAGCATTGGACACACCAAAATGCTTAGCCACGTCCTTGTCATGTCTGTATCAGAAAAAAAACTCCCAATTACTCTAGCGCTCCATAATCAATGCCGTGTCTGTGTCATTGTCCCGTACTGCTTTGTATCTTGTTCATGTCTGTACAACATATATCAGGATACACATGTTTTTATCCACATGCAAGGTGTGATTCTTGTTCATGTATGTACAACAAATATCAGATTTCATACATGCCTGTAAATAGACTTTTAAAACGCGGAAGTCCCTACCTATACTTAATGTACAAGATAGGATTTGTGGGTTTCTGACAATTGAGTTAACCAACATTCATCATCAAGAAAATTAACATACAAATCCTTCTTCCTAGTAAAACCACATTATGAGTTACAAGGAAGTGAGTTACCATGGCAAGGCTGTGCCAGATTTCAGGCTAACGAAGAAGAAACCAGGCCTAGCATGGCCGATAAGAGCTACTTAGAATAGCCAAGGAGACTGCCTATGAACCCAATCAAACAGAGATTTCAGACTAACTCGGCGAGCGAGCTCTGACGGGCAATCCGAAACCTCTCCAAGATGACATAGGCAAGTCATCCTTGGCTACCAAAGGTAGGCTCTTATCTTCATGTAAGGCCTCTCTTCCACTCCTTTGCTCGTTGTGTTTGTGATGGTTAGTTTGTGCTTCATTTGACTCTACTTATAGGACCAAGGGGAGAGGTATCAGCCCCAAATCGCCACATTCTGATCATTTTTTTTGTCCTCCCAAGACGGAATATGTGCCCATACATAATCTTCAGAGGGACCAGTATAAGAAACGTTATCTTTGCTTTATATATGCTCAATATGTTCCCTGCCAAAGATCTATGATTTCCTACAAGATGTAGAGGTAGCATGCAGGCCTCTTAGAGTACTCTTATAACCTTTAATTCCTTCCTATACCTCTCTCTAATGCTTTGTGAACATTTTATTCGGATATCAATTCTTTGCTTTGTGAACATATTTATTCCCATATCAACATCATCTAAAATCCTTTTAATTCCCTCAAAAGAGAGAGTCAATGCCACTCATCACTTTAACAAACCTTTGGTTCTTTGCAAATTGGGTATGCGAGTTGCTAACACTATGATCCACTTGAGACAATGGCATATTAGATAAGAAAGGCACAGGACCATGAGAATGTTAATCGACTCAACAGTAGATGGATGAAATATAAACCCACAAATCAATCATTTGAAGGTCAAGAACTGACATTCTTCACATTCTCTACTTGCAAGTGTATGCAACATATATATGACCATATTATCGTTCTCTCTTCTGATATAGCTTTTTAGATATATACACCGTCCTCGTATGCATTATAATTGTAAATTCCCCCGCTACAGATTAGATGACTGCAACTTGTATGTACTAGTAATCAGTGGACTTGTATAGTTCATCACACCAACTACTAATTAAGTCTTCATTTTAAGTGGCGATTCCGAAGCTTAAATGATCAGAAAGGTATAACCAATTAACAATAACCTTCAGAACTAGGGGTACATAATTTCAAAAAGAATAACAATGCAAACATTGTTGGAAAAGAAACACGGAAACCGTTATCCCAAATCAAGAGACTGTGAAATAACAGAAGAAAAACGCACAAAACCAACTTGTCAAAATCACACAGAAAACCAAAAGTAAACACAATCAATTTTTTACATGGACAATCCAGAAGGAAAAATTACGGAACGATCGGAGTCCAATGCTAAACTAATGAAATAGAAAATTACTCTACAAACTTCTCCACCGATCCAATCATATCACCAAGATCAAAGCAATGAAAACTAATTACGAGAGATGACTGAAGATGAGATGATGAGAATGAATCACTGATGATCTTTCCGAAACTATCTCACTTCGAAATAGCCACCAATTCCTACTTTCTCTTCTTTGAAAGTTGCAAACTTGAGAACTCTCTCCTTATGATCTTGTGTTGTGTGAATTAGGGTTAGGAATAAACCTATTTAAAGCACCATAATGTCGTATTTATCTAGGTCGTTGATTTAGATCCACGGTGTTAATAAAATATCAATTTTCGACTTGAGCCCCAACATCGGTATATAGGCGGTATACCAGTATTGATATATTAGTGGTATACTAAAAAAATGCACTTTCAAGACAAACTTTCTGGAACATGAAATATATCAGACCAATTATCGGCAGTATACCGAGACCTATAGCGGTATGCCGCTGACATTGATACCAGTCTTCCAAAGCTTCTAACACGTGCTCAAATCGAGTCACCTTTGCCGTCTTCGAATGCTCGAGCTTGTTCGACATACGGATGTTGCTCGTCGCACATTGGAGTGTTCTCTACGTAGGTTAAAAATTCTATCCAAGACCAACGAATCTCTCCCTTCCCAACTAGATGGAGGATCTCGCCATTCCGAGATTCTCCTGCAGTACTAAAATTCCCCCTTTGCAGAAATTTTTGTGAGCATTTCCGATCCACTGTCATTTATATGAACCTTCTCAAGCGTCACGTCTTTCACCTCAAACACATCTCGAATATGTTTCTTCATATTCTGTTTATGGTCATTTTGAGAATCGTTCATTGCTCTATACATTTGGATCTCTTTATTTCTTACAAACACCTTGTGAAACCCGATTTTTCTAGAATCTTTAATTGTTGGATTGTAGCGTAATTTTAGTTTAGTTATTATTATTATTATTATTATTATTATTATTATTATTATTATTATTATTATTATTATTATTTATTACTCGAAATTAGGAAAAATATTATTTTTAAAAATTATTATTGGATTTTTGTTTGTGGCCCTGTCCCCGATCTCGTGCCCGGAGTCCAACCCCGAGTCCGGACACCGACACCGAACTCGAACCGTACCCCGTTTCCCGACCCCAATTTTGTTTCCAGTCCTGAATCCACCCTAAATCCTTGAATTAATTTTTAACCTTGGTTATATATAAATTCTAATTATAGTTTAATTAAAAAAAAGAAATTTCTTGTGGCCTGGCCTGGTCTCCCCACGATCAGGCCACACACACACGCGCCCCCTTATCTCTCCAGAACCCACTCCTCTCGACAACTTCTTTCCCCCTCTCTCCATAAAGTCCCAGCCCACTCTTCTCCTTCCCCTCACTCTCAACTCTCCCACTCCCTCACTCAATTTCTTTCCCCCCAAACTCCAGAGCTTTCCCGATCTTCGCCCCGTACCCCGTCCAGCGAACCTCCGTGCGCCATCTCCGCCCTGCGCCCCGTCCAGCGAGCCTCCGCGCGCCTCCGACCCGGCCGTGCCCCGCCCGCCGTGCCCTAGACCCGGTGCCGCCCTCTCCCGCTCGCCCCCCCGGCCCTCTCCGGCGGACCCCTCGGCCTCCAGCGGCTTCCCCGACCGATCCCGCGGTTGTCCACGCCCGACCCAGCCGCACGCGCACTCCAGCACTGCCCCGACCCCGCTCCGGCCAGCCCAGGTCGAGCGCTCAGCCCACGCGCGCCCCGCTGTTCCAACAGCGCTGTCCAGCGCTGTTCTGTGGTTTTCGTGTTTTCGTATTTTTCGTGGTTTCGGCGATTCCCATGTCTCCGACCTACTGTTCCGGCGATTTCCGCTGCTGTCCGCGATTTTGGGACTTTTTTGAGTCCGCGGGAATGTGGTTTTCTTTTCCTATTATCATCTGAGAGCTCTAGCCGAGCAACCCAAGGTATATCTTGTGTCCCCGTGTCCCTACTTTAGTGTCGATGATGATACGGTCCCCGATCCCGTTATGGGATTCGGTTTAGGCGATTGTAGTTTCGGAATTTCTGAATCCCATTTCAGAATGATTCGTTCGTTTTGTTTTGGTTCTGTGGCTTTCGGTTTCCCGAACTTTGTTTCAGGATTTTCGAATTTATTTCGGGAGTATTCTGTGGTTTTGGCTATATATATAATTGTGATGTGTTTTCGGGTCGGATATTTACTTTTGGTAGGATTTTTGGTGTTCCTTGGTTTGGGCACAGTCATTGATGTTGGGTTAGTATTTTTCCAGGATTGGGTTGTCCCAAATACAGAGGAGATGCTGCCCAAATTTTCGAAAAATATTTTTTAAAGGAATTTTCGTATAAAATTAGCAATTTGAGTAAAACCTATTTTCAAAAGAAAATTGGTCTTTGCAAATGATTTATAGATTGGATTTGCTGGTTTTCGAATTTTATGGATTTTTGTATCACCAGTTAGGCGACGACCATATCGGTCGAATGAGCCTCGGCGAAGCGCAAATGCTACAGGGTTCCTGTACGTTGAGGCGCTAGCCAGCAACATGACATTTGGGCCAAGTCTGAGACGCATTTTACAACTATATTTATATTTATAATTATTTTTGGAACTGGGACTGCTGTTATTATTTTTGGTGCAGGACTTCGGCCTACTGTTTGGACCGTTCGCGGCACTCAGAGCTCGCCCTAGGAATTAATTAATTTATGTAAAAATTTGTAAAGGACATAAGCTGAGTTTTCTATTTTATTTTGCTGTGACCCTGTATTGTGTAGTTTAGGTTTTTACTTTCTTTTCTGAGTTGGTTTTCGTTATTAGACGCATAATTATAATTTAGGTATTAATTATTTTGTATAAAACTAATAAGATTTTTTACGATAAATTAACTTGAATAAAATATTGGTAAGTTAACGAAGTCCATGTTTTATCACTAAAAGGAAAATGTAGTTTTATTACATATGATATAAAAAATACAAAGTTTTACAAATTAACCGGTAACGACTAATTTTTCCCAAGTAAATTAGAAATCGGATATCCAACTAATTGACAACGCACGTAGCTCGCGACGTTAAAGCGTTACAGGAGATTAACTCACTACCAGAATAAGTCGTTTTAGTGACGCCTAAAGACGTCGCTAAAACGACAAATTTCGTCGCTAAAAATATTTAGCGACGAAATTACCGACGTTTTGGGCTTGTCACGGAAATGTAAGTCGCTGATCTTCAAAACGTCGCCAAACGTCGCTAGTACCGACGTGTACCGACGTATATATACGTCGGTATATTACCGACGTCTACCGTCGTATTGTCGGTGGTTTAGCGTCGTGTTCAAAGTCGCTACATGTCGGTAAAATCCTGGAAATTTATCGACGTTTACCGTCGTTTAAAATGTCAGTAAATGTCGGTAATTCCTGGGATGATTACCGACGTGCACCGACGTTTACCGACGTTCTCCGACGTATAAGGACGTCGATAAACGTCAGTACCCTGGAAAATATTGCAAATTTACCGACTTTTGCCGACGCAAACTTAAGTCGGTGGATGTCGGTAAACGTCGCTAAATCTGCAAAAAAATAAAAAAATAAAATACAGAATGTCCATTTCTTCCTGCAGTTTAAAAAGATAACCATTTCTCACTGTAGAATAGGATCCAAACAATCACAGAATGTCCAGTTCTCAGAATGTCTATTTCTCACTGTACACAGGTTTCAGTTCCTATAATCAAGTCTACAATAATCACACAATGTCCAGTTCTCAGAATGTCCATTTCTCACTGTACACAGGTTTCAGTCCCTATAACCAAGTCTACAACAATCACACAACAACAAGTATCCAAATAACCAAGTCTACACCAAATAACAAAGTCTACAACCAAATAACCAAAGTCTACACACAACCAACAAATATAATAGGATCCAAACATCCAAATCTACACAACCAACAAATATCCAAGTCACAAACAAAGAATGAAACAAACACAAACAAACAGTCCTAACTAGGACTACTAGGAATCTGGTACAGGAGGGGCACCGTCGCGACGAAGGGATAAGAACAACTCATACTCCTTAAGTGAAATCGATACCGATGGAGCAGACAGTGACGTCGGTGGAGTCGGTGTCGAAGAAGAAGGCGGTGGAGGCGGCAGAGTCGACGACGATGAAGGTGCACCCGGAGGACCAGCATGCTCCAACGCTGTAAGTCGCTGGTGGCATGAATCCATGATAGATAATATTCTATCACTGCTCTGGACCATCGAATCCTGCGCCAATCTCAGCCTCTCGGCTATGGTCACCTGTCCTGTCTGCAGCTCCGTCACTGTGCGCTCTAACCCTCCAACGGTGCGCTCTGTCCTCTCAGTCGCCTCCATGAGGTCCATAATGCCGCGGTCCAGCGCATCCAATTGTGCTAGCAGCACATGATCGTCCGTAGGGTGCTGAGACTGCTCCTCGATCCGTCGTAGCAGGTCGTCGCGGAGAGAATCCATCATCTGGTGGACTCGGGCAGACTCCTGGGACGGCTGTGGACCATGCACACTAGCAGGAGATGCCCTAGAGGACTGGGTCGTAACTAGGGCGCCATAGGATCCCGTACCGTAGTACGTACCCCTACGGAGTCCACCAGCGGCGGTCATCCACAGCTCGTCCGCCGACGAAGCTTAAGTGGGCTGCGAAAAAGTACCGGCCTCTCCTGCATCAGGTGCACTAGCAGCCGTCCGTTCCCGCAGCCTCTGATACTCAGCCTAGAAAGTATGGATAGTACTCTATAATTTCTAATTTCTAATTAATGTACTTATTATTACTAGCTACATGAATATTTATTTGCATCATATTTACTAAGTTATATTAAAATTGACACGAAGTATTAAATTAAGATAACGTATTGTAATACTTACATAAGTCTGCTCGGCCCTCTCGTCAATAAGGTCACCGCCGTGACGATGGGTGGCCAGGAAGACGGTCACCATGTCGGCGTTACCGACCTTCCTTACCTATAATTAAATATATTATCTTAGTAATAATTTATCGGTTTTGTATTAAAATAATATTTCTAAATGAGAAAGGCATACCAGACGACGAAAATGTTCCGTCATCAGAATCGACCCACCGCACCACTTCGAGGCATGTTGCCTAGCCGTCTTGGCCTTTCTCCGACTTCTCCTTGTACCTTGGCTCGTCGAATCGAGCCTTCATCGCATTCCACTGATCAGGGGTGATCCAATCTTGGATCGTCTTTCCGGCACGATCACGATCCTTCTGATCATTGATAGCCTCGCGGATCAGCTTGGCAGCGACGGCAGGAAAGATCCCTTTGATAAGCTCGGCCCGGTGCGGTGGATAGAAAAACATATCCTAGAAGAGCGCAAACCAAATATTTATCAGTTATATATAATATGCAAAAATTATATAATTTATGTTAAAAGCAAATATATTTTAACCTTGAAGCGTGCAAACTAGAAGGCCTTCCTCTCGTCCGGAGCATCAGAGTAGTTAATCCAAGTACCACCATAATTATGCCTCAGCATGTGGCCTAGACGTCTCTGTACCTCTGGGGGACGATATCTATACAAACATATTATATTCATGAAAAAAGTTAATTTATGATAAAAATAGAAAGAAAAAAAATTATAAACCAAAACACCTACTTTGTACCGTTGGCCCAGATCTCCGTCCTCGTCTCCTCCGGAGGTGCGCATGCATCATCTGCATGATGCTGGTCGGCCGTCGGCACCGCCGTCTCGGCCGTCGGCACAGCCTCCGCCATCTGCTCATCCGTCTCCATCGTCGTATCAGCAGCAGGAACGCTAGACGGGCGAGCACTCCCAACAGGCCTGGAACTACTCGTCCCAGGAGATATGCCACGTGACGTCGTCCCAGCTGGCCCAGCTATTATCTGATATGAAGGAGTAATCGGCGACGAGGATCCAGAGCCGTTACCAGTAGGAGGTACCGAAGGAAAACTCTGTCCTCTAGCAGTACCTGTAGGAAGTATCGGAGGATCATGACCTCATCGTCCCCTTCGGAACGCTCCGCGACGACCTGCCATACCTGATAACAGCATATGGTAATACAACAAATAATAGAGACTAGAAATATAAAAGTACAACAAATAATAGAGACTAGAAATATGAAAGTACAACAAATAATAAAGACTAGAAATATGAAAGTACAACAAAGACAAGATAATAACCAAGACAACATATGATGATACATTCTAAAATAAACATCTAAGTCCAGATAATATATTCTAGAAGAAACATCTAAGTTCAGATAAGTATATCTCTCTCAATCATCTTCAGAATAATCATCTTGTTCGTCTTTCTCGACCTCATCTTCCTCTTCCTCCTCATCTTCACTTTCATCTTCGCCTTCGTCGGCTTCGTCTTCCTCTTCGGATAATTCTACATCTTCTACATTATGTGTCGTGTAATGCGTAACTTCCGTGGAGTCCACATCGACAATATTGGTTACAAGAGGTAGATCGTCCTCCTGGTAAGCTTTTTCGTCAACATCAAAAGTATCTCTAGCTTTAGTCTTGCATACTGTCCACCAGTCAGACTTTGTTGCTCCCCGTCTCGGATAAGCTATGAAGTACACGAGCTGAGCCTGAGTTGCTAGGACAAACGGTTCGTAGCCTTGATATCTACGCTTGTAGTTTATATCCACAAGACCATGCTTGTCAATTTTGCAACCTTAATTTTCAATCAGATCGAACCATTCACACTTGAACAACACGATCTTTGCAGGTTCTCTGCCATTATTATATGACAACTCCACAATCTCTCGCAAGATGCCAAATAAATTATTTTCTAGATCGATGTCTTTGTAGTTCGAAGACTTGATACACAAACAACTATTTTTCGTGGAATCAAGATCCAGGAAGCTATCTCTAATCGGAGTATTTGTCGACTTGAACCGAAAGCCATTGACACAGTAACTTGGCCATATTTTAACAAAAGTAATTGGTCCCTTGGCAAGAGTTCTAATTAATTCAATCTCGGATGAAATTAGACGATCGACCTGAATATCAAAGAAGCGATAATAAGTTATTTATTGCGTAGTTGCATTAGAAGAGGCCAGTAATTACCAAGCTACTTACATATTCGCTCAACCAAGAAGGAAAATGACATATCATTTCTTGTTCTAATGCTTTGTCTGTTAGGTAGGGTCTAACCAGCCTCAACTCATCATTATATGTGCTGGAAAACAATGAAACAATCGCCGATTAGTACAATAATATTAGCTTATACTATTACATTGAGATAACATAAACTCATCATCCTGAGTTACTTACCCCTCTAACTTCTCCACTTCATCCTCGTCGCAATTGAGTAATACATACAACTGAGCAGCCCTTAGCTCTTCGTCATTCAAATCTCTCTTCTTCATAAAAGTGGTATCGCTAAACGTTGCTGAATAAAAAAATCAGCGACATTTTGCGACTAGAATGCGACATCAGTTATCCAAAACATTAATGGTGTCGCTAACTGTCGCTCAAACGTCACTGATAGTGACGTTCAGCGACGTACATATAAAACGTCGCTAAAAGCACAAAACTTAGCGACATATTTATCTGGAGTCGCTAATTTCGTTGCCATTATGACTTATTTTGGTAGTGAATAAATAATCTAAAATATGACTAGGGTCTACTTCTAGAGATTGTAACTAGCACACCTACAATGGTTTTATTATGGTTTTAAGCCAAGGTTCTTAACTGTAGGATCTCGGAGACGAACTTGACATCCTCTTCAGTACCGACTTTTCCGATCCAGTCAATAAACAGAGGCAAGTTACGGTTATGTTTTCTCGTATTTTATTTAGTAACTGTCTAGCTGCATGTTTAAACCATATTGCTACACGGAACCCTCTCCTAGGGTTCAGATATTGATTGTGGGATTGGGGGAATAGTGTAACGTTTATGGCCAATACCCCTCATATTGTATATTGTGGGAGCTTACCCCTCTTACACACGAGGATAAGTCGTATCGCGTCGCTAGGACGCTATTGTATAACCCAAGCCGGTCATAGACGATTACACATTTAAATCACATTGTTTTCAATTGTTAAAATGCTGGAAAATATTGTTTCAACTGTTTAGCCTGCACTTTTCCATTATTACTTGAAATATGATATACATATTCGTACTTGCTCCCTCCTGACTGGAGACAACATTTTTTTAGGTGACATTGAGGACGCTAAGCTATTGTACAATAGCTAATATGACCCGATTTTGTACTGTAACACCCAGTTTTCTGAAATTGGGATATTTTGAAAATTTATTATTTTTATTATTAAATAATGGTGATTTAGTCATGTTATGAATTTTGGTGATTTTTAGATAGTTTAAAACTATTTTCTAAGTCATGGCTTATGACTTTGGTTAACTACTAGTGTAACCCTAATGTAACCCTAGAGATTATATGACTTAGAGACTAACTATGACCATATGAACCTAACCATGTGATTAGGATACCAAATTACCACTTTTTAGTCTCAACGGTATTTTGGTAATTTATTAGAATTTATTTGGATTTATGTAATTTATTATTATTTAATTAGTTGTTAAGTGTCATGTTAGCTCCTAACCTAGTTTAGCACTAATCTAGAGGTTAGCAACTAACCTAGAAGACTAATGTTAGATGTTAGCTTATGTGTAAATATCTTAGGTTGGAAATATCTAAGATATTACTTTCTTAGATATTTAGAAAACCTAGAAATATCTATCCCCTTAGTCAAAACCTTAAGGGCTAAGTTTGCAAGGTGGAAGGAACCCTAATATCTACCCATACCCTTCCCATGGCAGCCAACCCTACCCCCCATCCTATATGACCACCCCCTCATCACAACACACCTCATATCATTTACACAAAAAAACCTAGTTTTCTCTACAACTTCAAGACCTCACTCCTTAGCCATTTTAACTCCAAATTGAGCCTAGTTTCTTGCATTGGAACCCCCTACCATTGAAGATGCTAAGGGAGGCTAGCTAGCAAGGTTGAACACCATCTTGGCACCATCAAGTGAAGAGGACACTCCCCCCCCCAAAACCTTGTTTCATTAAGTTTTCACTCAATAGGTAAACACTCACAAAACCTATTAAAATTGTGTTTTCTCTTTATGGTTGCATGCTTCTAGGTACCATGGACCTGTAGGTCAAGTTTGGTAGGAAATAGATTTGATTTGGTGTCTGTATCGGACACGTATCAGTGTTTTAATTACAGTATTTGGTGAAATGCCACTTGGGAATAAAAGTTGTTGTTTTCTAAAACAAAATACATTTTTGGGTAGCCCTAGACATCCTGAATCCAAAACACTAGGACTGAGCACGTTATCGTGTCGTATCCGTGTCCAAAACGGACACGAATACACTATACATACATATACACTATGTCCTGCTGCTCGAGTCCCATTTGTCACTGTACACGACACTTCGACACACCAAATTTGGCGGACACGTAGGGGCCATGACTGACATGTCAGCCCCCAAGTGCCATGTTACCCCGTGTCGTGTCGGACGAGAAATCCGACACGCACTGACCACATACTATACTGCACACAGTGTTAAACACACACTGACACCGCCTTCGTGTCGTGTCTAGACACGACGTGGACACAAAGTGTCAGGCCTAAACCCTAGCCCTAGACCTAGGCTATACCCTGACATAAGCATGACACGTATCCATGCGTGTGTCGTGTCCACGAGGCTCTGTCCTCGCTGCACGAGACCGCACCATGCTCGCGTTCAGTTTCCTGCTGCTCGGGGCTCACGTAGGACACGACACGACACATGGAGGGGTGACACTTGGTGGATACGAGGGGGCAATGTCAGCGAACATGCTCCCCAAGTTTCGTGGCTTCTAATCTTGTGTTGGACACAAATTCATGTGTGCATCGATTTTACACTGACAGCGTATACGAGAAATTTGGGCTCTTATACGGGCT
Source organism: Iris pallida (assembly GCA_029216955.1). Classification (NCBI taxonomy): domain Eukaryota; kingdom Viridiplantae; phylum Streptophyta; class Magnoliopsida; order Asparagales; family Iridaceae; genus Iris; species Iris pallida. The sequence continues at coordinate 4,175,150 of JANAVB010005799.1, forward strand.
TGGACACGACACTGTACGACACATGGATACTGTGCAGGCTACCCTAACCCTAGACTAACCCTAGGCGAACCTAGACGCGTGACCACGAGACACGAGGACACGTGTGCCGTGTCCTAGACCTAAGTGAACCTGTGTACGACGCTGTGTCACTGCACAGTGTCTGAACTTACCCGATTGGGTTGTTAGACACTTGGACACGTTGTGTCGCATCATGGTGGACACTTAAGGACACGAGGGACACGAGTATACCTAGGGACACGATTACCAACCTTTAGGTTTGGGTATTAGCTAGGTTTTGGTGTCGGATTTGGGGTTACCCCCAATGTTCAGTAATGAACAGTAATTCCTGGTTTTTTTTCCAGTATTTAAAATGAATTTCAAATTAATTTTTATGTATATATACATACGTATTTATGTATATATATACTGTATATGTAAGTATATATGTATATGTGTGTGTATGTATGTATGTGGGTATATATATTGTAATGTATGGATGTATATAGGTTTATGTATATATGCATATATGTGTGTGTGTGTTGTGTGGTCCAATTTCTCAGTTTTTTCTGAGTTTAACCCCCCCTGCTGTGTACACACTCTCACTCACTCTTGTACACACACACACACACACACACACACACACACACACACACACACATGTTCACACACATGACACCCCTCACACCCTCACTCTCTCTACCTATATTATGTATATATGTTATATATGTGTATAAATATATATGTTATGTATATATAGTGGTACATATATATATGTTATATATATATATAAGGGTATTATATATAATAGGTATATATGGTTATATATAGGTGAGAATATATGGTATTAGATATATATTGTATAGACGTATGGCTATAGACACCTATATGAGATACCTATACATGGTATCTAGTTACACTAGCCTATAGCCTATGGTTAGTGAGTTTGGAATTGACCAATAGGCTTAGTATACCTAGGTTGACTAGCAAGTTGACCCTTGTTGACCATTGTTGACCAAAGTCAACTATAGGTCAACCTTGACCTAGAATTGACTTAGATGGATTTTAGATGACTTGATGACTTATGTTTGACTAAATCCTAACTAATTGGTTTAGGTTTGACCATATAGATTATGAGGATAATCCTATGTAGATTAAGATATGTATGGGGTTAAGTGGAATACTTAGAGTTGAGTCATGACTTGAGTTGGAGTATGGGATTAGCTTGATTATAGGATTAAGGTTGATATTATATATATGTATTTGTGTGTGATATACTTTGTATAGATAATTGGTTATACGTTAACATTGTGGTATAGTATCTTAGGTATCCTAAGACATGTTAGCCTATGTTTCGGTTTGAGTTAGTCTTATGGAGTATTGACTTAGATAGTTGACCATTGACCTAATTACCTTGTTGACTAGTCTTTGTTTAACCAAAACCTTAGTTGGTCTAGACTTTGACCTAGTTTGACCATATTGACTAGTAATTGACTATTCTGACCATTATTGACTAAACCCTAGATAACTTGACTAGTTTGGCTAGAATATTTGACCAAGAGTTGACTTTAACCTAGATTAGACTTGTTTAACCTTGTTTGACTTTGTATGACTTAGTTTAACTTATTGTAACCTAGTATGACTTAATTTGACTTAGTTTGACTGAAGAGTTGACCAAGTTTGACTTTGACCTAGATTGGCTTAGAAATCATGTAGATTGCATTGTATCTTGCATTTACCTTCATATTAGACATGTCGTAACTGTATTGCTCTATTTTAGGACATTGTGACCCTGGTCCAGACATCTGATATTATACTACTCTTTTTAGAGTATCAGGCGAGTACATTCTCTGATAGTTCTCTCATTTATTTGTCAATTACTGTATTTCAGTTCTAGTTAGTTCTATGTGATTCTCTGTATCAACACGTATGGATATTTCTGGATTCATGTATGCAACACATACCTTACTTACTGGCCTCTATTACTGGAGTCATTGGAATCATTCCGGAATCATTTCTGGAATCATCATGTATTGGCCGGACTTATCTTGATTCTTTTATCGATTTTGGATTCACTTGCTGGGAAGGGGAAATATTGAGTAAGACATGTAGACATACCCCAAATCCGGAATCTCCCACTGGAATCTACCGGAAGCATAGCCATCTCTTGCCTGATCCGTAAGAGATGTGCCTGATACCTACAGCCGTTTACATGTCGACCTCGGTATTTTAAAACACACTGTTAGATCATAGTTGGACTCACCCTGGATTTATTGATCACTGTTGGACTCATCTTGTACCGAAAATCATCTGGTATCGGATTATATGGACTGGACTCACACTGGGATTACATTAGACTTATATTGTACTGTCTGGACTCATACATGTTATTCTAGTTCATTTAGCTTTTATTACCGTCTCCATTACCATGATTCTTCTCTTGTTTTAGTTACCTTTCTTTTTTTGTATCTTACTGTTTTTCTATGCAATTATTACCTGTATAAAACTGCCATGCTCATCAATAAAACTGTCTATAACTGCTTTATAGTTCTTTGTCATTTACTTGGGTTTTCAAGATGAGTTGTACTCGTTCCTGTCCTGATTGGACATGTTAAAAATATTACAGATGATAATCCTGAGGACACGTGCCCTACTTACCATGGACCTGGCGAGGGATTAGCTACCTTTGGTCCCGACTCTCAGGAGTGATTCAGGAGATTAGCTAGTAGACTACTTTAGCTTTCATGTTTTGACTTGTTGTATTAAAGTTAAGATATTGAGTTTTTATTAAGTTTGTTTGAGATATTGTTATATTATTTTAGTAGTTAGTTGTTGTTGTCTTTAATTCCTTAGGTATAACTTCTGTGTTATCTTATCGTGTTTTAGACTGTGATTGAGTATATCATATCCTTTACTTGCCCTCCATTCGGAGCTGACATCTGGACAAGTACATTATATACACTGCATGAGATTAGTTAGCAACCTAGAATAGCTTACTACCGCCGACACTGCGGCGTAGGCTGAACGTACCCACTTCTTGTGCCCCTATACAGGGTGCGAGTCGTGACATGTACCCTGTGGTGTTGTCGGAGTCCCCCTTGGAGACGCAGGACCTGAGGCCGATGAGCCGACCGCTTAGCTAGTCGTTTCCAATTTTCTAGTTTTATTATTTTGGAGTTTTGTAGACTTTTGAATTCAGCACTTTATTTTAGTTCTTTCATTTCCAGTTGTACTTTTCAAATGTTGAATAAAAGTTTTAAAATTTTCGTATATTGAGTTGTGACAAATGTATAGATGTTGTGAATACCTGCATATAGAACAGCTTACTGCCGCCGTCTCACAACGGTACAGGCTGGGCATGATCCGGTTCGACCCAATAATTTGGGATCGGGTTGTGACATGTTTTTAGTGATGGCCCATGCAGGTCCTTGAAACAACAACTTAGAAAAACATACCTAGAAATAATTAGAACACTAGAACATTGATTTGTCACAACATAGGTCCGAATTATATATATATAAATATTTTTGTTTGATTATAGACTTGTAGGATACCTTGCTTATGTATTGCATCCTAAACCTTCCAGAGTATGGCTAAAGGAAAGACCACCCGTTTCGGCCCTGCTGAAGATGAGGTATCATCTACAAATTATACCCCACCTCCTCAAGCACGCCGGGACCCTCCTCCCTTGCAGCTGACTTACCGTCCCCATGCTGCACCAGCACCCCGCCCCGTTTACGCTACTACAACGCAAATGGCAGAACCTGCACTTCTTCGAACTGAGCCGCAGTCCCCTGCAGTAGTACCCGCACTAGTTGTCCTACCAGTACCGGTGGACCCCACCGAGCTCGTAGGCCTACTACGAGGAGTACTGAAGGCCCAAAGAGCCCAAGCTGAAGCTCTTCGTGAACAGACCGCAGCCCAAGCTGAAGCCCATCATGAGCAGACCGCGATCATGAGAGAAGACATGGAGAATGCCCATAACGTGGCTATGGCTGCCTTCGAGAGAGGAGGAACAGCTCAATTGAAACTAAGGCCTGCTAAGGTAAACATAAATCTAAGGGTTAATTTATGTATCATTAAGGTCATACATTTGATAAGAGACATTATTATGTGAAGGTCGGAGATATAGAGAGTTTCAAGAAGCAGGGCCCTCGACCTTTCAAAGGAATCGAGGAAATCATCTACGCCGACGAATGGCTCGACAGCATGGAGCGTCTCTTGAGTGTCGCTCGACTCCTAGAGGACCTCAAGACCGAAGCAGTAGGACTCCAGCTGCAAGATGTGGCAAGCACCTGGTACCGGAATGAACCCCGACTCCAGGACAAACAGCTTGACTGGGACACCTTCAAGAGGCTGTTCTGCAGAAAGTTTTTCCCAACATCAGAGTTGCGGGAGATAGAAAGACAGTTCCAGGACCTGAAATAAGGGAACATGACGGTTGGAGAGTTTGCGGCAGAGTTCGACCGACTTAGCCGCTTTGCCAAGAACTTGGTTGCTGACCCCAAGGATCGTGCTGAGAGATTCAGGTATGGACTAAGGAAAGAAATTCGCACCCCTGTGACCGCAGGCGGCACCAAGACATATGAGAAGATTCTGATACGAGCTTAGGACATGGAGAAGAGCCAGCCTTCTCGCTCAAAAATAGAGTATCCTAGAACTAGCAACTTCCAGGGTAACCAGAAGAGGCCCAACAACAACAACAACAACAACAGGCCTTCGCACCACCAGCAGCAGCACCATCAGGCAAGGACCAGTGACAGAATACCTCAGAAGCAGATCCCTGTCTACGACTACTGCAAGAGGCCAGGACATCAGACGAACATCTGCAGGAAGAAACTGGGACACTGTCTAGTTTGTGGGTCTGCCACCCACCATGTGAGGGACTGCCCAACAGCATTCAACCGGACCGGAGCAACTTAGCAAAGAGCTCCTCTACCCACTCAGCAACAACGGTTCGGGCAACATCAGTAGAAGACCAGGCGAGCTTTTGTCCTAGCAGCTGATGAGCAAGAACCAGAGCAGAATCCCACCGCTGATGTCATCACAGGTTCCATTTATGTGTTTTTATATCCTGATCTAGCATTATTTGATTCGGGTGCATCACACAGTTTTATATCATCAAAGTTTATTTCTGCACACCACCTAGATACGGGACTTAGCAAGATAATTATTAGAGTTATGACCGGTGGTGGACCCATACCCATTACCGAGGCTTGTAACTGTCCTATAACTATCTCAGGCCATAAATTCTGAACACCCTTACTTGTGATGCCCTTGCCCAACTATGATGTAGTCCTAGGGATGGACTGGTTAAGTGAGCAGCATGCGCTGATAGATTGTCACAGAGGATGTGTAATCTTTAGCCCACCAGGAGAACTGGAGTTTGAAATCTCTCGAGCTCCGGAAGACATGAAGAGTGCTACCTACTCCTCTATCACCGAAGAACCCGGGCCTCCTCACCCTATCATAGCAGAATTCATGGACGTCTTTCGAGATAGTCTTCCAGGGTTGCCGCCAGATCGAGGTGTGGAATTCACCATCTAGTACCCGGCTCTTTTCCTATTTCTCGGGGATGCTACAGAGTCAACCCTAAGGAGGCAAAGGAGATGAAGGACCAGATTGACGAACTGAAGGCACAAGGATTTATCAGAGACGGGGCTTCACCCTGGGGAGCACCAATTTTATTCGTACCTAAGAAGGATGGAACCGTGCGGATGTGCATTGATTATCGGGCGCTGAACAACATCACCATCAAGAACAAGTACCCTCTGCCCCGGATCGACGACCTGTTTGATCAACTGAGCGGAGCCAAGGTATTTTCGAAGATTAATCTCAGGTCTGGCTACCATCAAACCAAGGTCAAGAAGGAGGATATTTCCAAGATGACGTTCAACACCAAATATGGTCAGTATGAATTTTTGGTCATGTCGTTTGGACTGATAAATGTCCCTGCAGTATTCATGAACCTTATGAACAAGGTCTTCCATGAATATCTGGATCAGTTTGTTGTTGTCTTCATCGACGATATTCTGATCTACTCAAAGACTGAAGAAGGGCATGAAGAGCACCTAAGGAAAGTTCTGGGAACTTTAAGGAGGGAGAAGCTCTATGGTAAGCTATCTAAATGTGAATTCTTCTTAGACAAAGTGGATTTTCTTGGCCATGTTGTCACAGAAGAAGGAATTTCGATGGATCCAATGAAGATAGCTGCTATTGAGAAATGGACTGCACTAAGTTCAGTTGCAGAAATTAGAAGCTTTTTGGGTTTAGCTGGCTACTACCGGAAATTTGTGAAGGATTTCTCCAGGATTGCTGAGCCGATGACGAAACTCACTAGGAAGAATGAAGAATTTGTTTGGTCGGAAGCTTGCCAGTCAGCATTTGAGGAACTGAAGAAGAGGCTTACAACGGCGCCGATACTTGTGCTACCCTCAGGTACCGACAGTTTCTCAATTTACAGTGATGCTTTCGGTAAGGGATTGGGCTGCGTTCTTCAACAACACGAGAAAGTAATTGCTTACGCATCTAGGCAATTATGGACTCATGAGAAGAATTATCCCATGCATGATTTGGAGCTTGCAGCGGTAATATTTGTATTGAAGCTGTGGAAGCACTACCTTTATAGAGAGAGTGGAAATATTTACATACCATAAAAGTCTTAAATATGTTTTTACTTAGAAGTAGCTGAACATGCGACAGAGACGATGGCTGGAACTGATGAAGGATTTCGACATCAACCTGCAGTATCATCCGGGTAAGGCTAATGTTGTTGCAGATACACTTAGTCGATACCCGATGGCGATGTTCTTGACCAAGGAGTGTCATTTGCTGGAGGACATAGAAAAGCTTGGACTGGAGATTGTACTGCCAGAAGAAGAAATAAAGAAACTGGAAAGAGAAGCCATTGTGTCAGGAGCTGATTCAACAATGATGCAGTTGCAAGTGCGTTCAAGTCTAATGGACAGAGTCAAGGAGGCACAATTCCAAGACGAAAAGCTTTGCAAACTCAGAGATCAAGTACTGGCAAGAACACTTGAAGGATTCTCAATCGCCAGCGACGAAGCATTGAAGCATGGTATGAGACTTTGCGTACCAACTGACGAACTGAGGAACGAGCTGATGCAAGAAGCACACCAGCCGCAGTATTCCATACATCCAGGAGCCAACAAAATGTATCGGGATATGCGTACTATAGTATGGTGGTACGGAATGAAGAAGGACGTATCCAGGTATGTAGCTAGATGCTTAATTTGTCAACAAGTGAAAGCTAGCAGACAGAGACCAGCAGGACTGTTGCAGCCGCTAAATATCCCAGAGTGGAAATGGGAGCACATAACGATGGACTTTGTGTCGAGACTTCCTCGATCCGAAGGAGGGAAGGACGCCATTTGGGTTATCGTGGACCGACTGACGAAGTCAGCCCACTTTATTCCCTTCAAGGTGGGTCTATCCACCGAAAAGTTGGCGGCACTGTACATGCGACATATCTACCGGATTCATGGAGTTCTGGTAAGTATCGTATCTGACAGGGATACCAGGTTCACCTCTCACTTCTGGAAGAGCTTGCACGACAGTTTGGGAACGCAATTGAAGTTCAGCACCGCCTACCATCCCCAGACTGACGAACAATCAGAGAGAACAATCTAGACGCTAGAAGACATGCTGAGATCTTGCGTCTTAGAATTTGGAGGGACTTAGGAAGACCATTTGCACTTGGTAGAGTTCTCCTACAACAACAGCTACTAAGCTAGCATCGGAATGACTCCGTTCGAGGCACTTTATGGACGTCATTGCCGCACTCCACTTGCTTGGGACGACGTAGGAGAAAGGGTATTGCTTGGACCTGAGATGGTGACCGATGCAGCAGAGAAGGTAAAGATGATTAGGGACAAGCTCGGGATTGCCCAGGACAGGCAGAAGCATTGGGCAGATAGCAGCCGACGGCCGTTGGAGTTTGTAGAAGGTGACAGTGTGTTCGTGAAGATCTCCCTTACCAGAGGAACCATTCGTTTCGGCAGAGCAGGAAAACTAAGCCCCAGGTATATTGGTCCTTTTGAAGTACTTAACAGGATTGGAGAAGTGGCTTATCGGGTGGCTCTACCCCCAAGTCTCGAAGGCATCTACAACGTCATCCACGTTTCGCAGATGAGACGCTACATCCCGGGCCCGAGCCACATCTTGGACCATTCGGAGCTGGAAATTGGACCCAGCCTCACAGTGCCAGAGAAGCCAGTTGCAATACTGGACAGAGGAGAGAATAGAACCAGAAACTCTATGACGCCGATAGTCAGAGTTATGTGGCGGCATAACTCATCCGGCGAGTCTACCTGGGAGCGAGAAGACAAGATGCCGGAGCAGTATCCGTATCTGTTTGAGACTTGAGGTAACCCCTAACCCTGCCTTTAATTTTGAGGACAAAATTTTCTAAGGAGGGAAGGTTGTGAAACCCAATTTTTCTAGAATGTTTAATTGTTGGATTGTAGCGTAATTTTAGTTTAGTTATTATTATTATTATTATATATATTATTATTATTTATCAGTCGGAATTAGAAAAAAATATTATTTTTAAAAATTATCATTGGGTTTTTGTTTGTGGCCCTGTCCCTGATCTCGTGCCCGGAGTCCAACCCCGAGTCCGGACACCGACACCGAACTCTAATCAGACCCCGTTTCCCGAACCCAATTTTGTTTCCACTCCCGAATCCACCCTAAACCCTTGAATTAATTTTTAACCTTGGTTATATATAAATTCTAATTATAGTTTAATTAAAAAAAATTCTTGTGGCCTGGCCTAGTCTCCCTACGACCAGGCCACACACATACGCGCCCCCTTATCTCTCCATAACCCACTCCTCTCCACAACTTCTTTCCCTATCTCTCCATAAAGTCCCAGCCCACTCTTCTCCTCCCCCTCACTCTCAACTCTCCCACTCCCTCACTCAATTTCTTTTTCCCCCAAACTCCAGAGCTTTCCCGACCTCCGTCCCACGCCCCGTCCAGCGAACCTCCGTGCGCCATCTCTGCCCTATGCCCCGTCCAGCGAGCCTCCGCGCACCTCCGACCAGGCTATGCCCTGCCCGTCGTACCCTAGACCCGGCGCCGCCTTCTCCCGCTCGCCTTCGGCCCTCTTCGGCCGACCCCTCGGCCTCCAGCAGCTTTCCCGGCCGATCCCACGGCTGTCCGCGCCCGACCCAGCCGCGCGCGCCCTCCAGCACCGCCCCGATCCTGCTCCGGCCAGCCTAGGCCGAGCGCTCAGCCCGCGCGTGCCCCGCTGTTCCAACAACGCTGTCCAGCACTGTTCTATGGTTTCAGTGTTTTTGTGTTTTTCGTGGTTTCCATGGTTTCGATGATTCTCGTGTCTTCGACCTGCTATTCCGGCAATTTTTGCTGCTGTCCGCGAGTTTGGGACTTTCTCGAGTTCGCAGAAATGTGGTTTTCTTTTCCTATTATCATCTGAGAGCTATAGCCGAGCAACCCAAGGTATATCTCGTGTCCCCGTGTCCCTATTTTAGTGTCGATGATGATACGGTCCCCGATCCCGTTACGGGATTCGGTTTAGGCGATTGTAGTTTCGGAATTTCCGAATCCCATTTCAGAATGATTCGTTCGTTTTGTTTTGGTTATGTGGCTTTCGGTTTCCCGAACTTTATTTTGGGATTTTCGAATTTATTTCGGAAGTATTCTGTGGTTTTGGCTATATATATAATTGTGATGTGTTTTCAGGTTGGATATTTACTTTTGATGGGATTTTTGGTGCTCCCTGGTTTGGGCACAGTTATTGATGTTGGGTTAGTATTTTCCCAGGATTGGGTTATCCCAAATACAGAGGAGATGCTGCCCAAATTTTTGGAAAAATATTTTTTAAAGGGATTTTCGTATAAAATTAGCAATTTGAGTAAAATCTATTTTCAAAAGAAAATCGGTCTTTGCAAATGATTTGTAGATTGGATTTGCTGGTTTTCAGATTTTATAGATTTTTGTATCACCAGTTAGGCGACGACCATATCGGTCGAATGAGCCTCGGTGAAGCGCAAACGCTACAGGATTCCTGTACGTTGAGGCGCTAGCCAGCAACATGACATTTGGACCAAGTCTGAGACGCATTTTATAACTATATTTATATTTATAATTATTTTTAGAATTGGTACTGCTGTTAGTATTTTTGGTACAGGACTTCGGCCTACTTTTTGGACCGTTCGCGGCACTCAGAGCTCGCCCTAGGAATTAATTAATTTATATAAAAATTTATAAAGGACATAAGCCCAGTTTTCTATTTTATTTTGCTGTGACCCTGTATTGTGTAGTTTAGGTTTTTACTTTCTTTTCTGAGTTGGTTTTCGTTATTAGACGCGTAATTATAATTTAGGTATTAATTATTTTGTATAAAACTAATAAGATTTTCACGATAAATTAACTTGAATAAAATATTGGTAAGTTAACAAAGTCCATGTTTTATCACTAAAAGGAAAATGTAGTTTTATTACATATGATATAAAAATACAAAGTTTTGCAAATTAACCGGTAACGACTAATTTTTCCCAAGTAAATTAGAAACCAGATATACAACTAATTGACAACGCACGTAGATCGCGACCTTAAAGTGTTACAGAAGATTAACTAAATAATCTAAAATATGACTAGGGTCTACTTCTAGATATTGTAACTAGCACACTTTGAATGGTTTCATTATGGTTCTAAGCCAAGGTTCTCAACTATAGGATCTCGGAGACGAACTTGACATCCTCTTCGGTACCGACTTTCTCGATCCAGTCAATTAACAGAGGCAAGTTACGGTTATATTTTTTTATATTTTATTTAATAATTGTCTAGCTGCATGTTTAAACCACATTGCTACACGGAACCCTCTCCTAGGGTTCAGATATTGATTGATATTGATTGTGGGATTGGGGGAATAATGTAACGTTTATGGCCAATACCCCTCATATTGCATATTGTGCGAGCTTACCCCTCTTACACACGGGGATAAGCCGTATCGTGTCGCTAGGATGCTATTGTATAACTCAAGCCGGTCATAGATGATTACACATTCAAATCACATTGTTTTCAATTGTTAAAATGCTGGAAAATATTGTTTCAACTGTTTACTTGAAATATGAGATACATATTCGTACTTGCTCCCTCCTGACTGGAGACAACATATTTTTAGGTGACATTGAGGATGCTGAGCTATTGTACAATAGCTACTATGACCCGGTTTTGTACCATGTGGTGTTGCCAGAGTCCCCCTTGGAGGACGCAGAACCTGAGGCCGACGAGCCGACCGCTTAGCTAGTCGTTTCCAGTTTTCTAGTTTTATTATTTTGGAGTTTTGTAGACTTTTTAATTCAGCACTTTATTTCAGTTCTTTCATTTCCAGTTGTACTTTTCAAATGTTGAATAAAAGTTTTAAAATTTTCGTATATTGAGTTGTGATAAATGTATAGATGTTGTTGTGAATACCTGCATATAGAACAGCTTACTGCCGCCGTCTCACAACGGTGCAGGCTGGGCATGATCCGGTTCGACCCAATAATTTGGGATCGGGTCGTGACACACCTATTTAAACATACCAGATTTATTTCTTTTTGGATTTTTAATAGGAATGAACACTCCTCGTTTTGCGAGAGAATCTAGTTTTGCTTGTAACACATCTTTCCATTTTTTTTCCAATGTTTTCCTTTTCAACGTTCAAGGATTATTCGTGGTTCAGTATTATCCTTTATTTTCATCACCCTTTTTATTCTTATTTGCTAATGTCATTAATGACAAATTCTTTTCTGATTCCAAATTCCTCTTGACTATGTGTAAAACTTAGATTTCTTGGGTACCGATACCTCTTTTCTCAGTCTCTTCTGGGATGTGGGGCATATCCTTGACCGGAGCAATACGATTTATTTTAAAAAAATTATATTTTTTTCACAACATCTTTTGGACCGTCATGAGCTATATCTACAAGAGTGCTACATCAGGCGATGTTTATTCAAGAGCATTATGATGTGTTATATTATTCAGTTTATTCTCCTCGAGAGCTGAATTAATCTTTAAAACCTTTAGGTTTGACACGTTCTTAACATAGAAATGATTCATTTGCTGCCTATATTTGGTTATTTTGGTATTTACTTTTATTCTAGAAGGTACATTCATAGTTGATATATGTGACCTAGCTATTTATGCATCATTATTAAAGACATCGATTAATTCATTTACAATGAATTACAAGGGATAATTTTCCTAATTTAGTCAAAATGAGATAAAGTGGAAGTATGCCACGACAATTCACGACGTTCTTCTGAAACGATGATTCACATCATTTTCTTTTGGAACAAGGCATTTACGTTCCTTCTATCTTCCCCTAACGACGAGAATCATATTTTAAGATATCTCATGTCAAAGAATCTAAAATATTATTCACAAAACATAGATGCTAAACTACAGTTTCAAATAATACAAATATAATTAAGCTATAAAAATCTAAAGATAATGCAATTCTAAGTAAATAAAGTAAGCTACCAATTATTCAGATGGAAGTTTTAGAAACTATGGTTTAGAAACAAACTTATCCTTGAGGTGTAAGCCCACTTCCCGAATTTTCAAAATTTTTATTTATTTATTTTAGTTGTAGTTTTAAATATATTTTTCTAGTTAGAAAATAATGTTTATTTTCTATTATCGATATTTTGGAGAGATATGTCAAATTTATTTTAAGAAGAAATTTAATAAAATAGACTTATAGAATTATTTGATCATTTATTATTGTGTTTCAAATATTATTTGATATTATTAAAATATTATTATAGAATATTATGGTTACGGAATGTTAAATTTAGTTTGGCTAAATGTGTTTTAGATATTATTAATAATATGTAGTATTATTTATAATCATTATAGATTAATTTTGATTAAATCTAGAACTTATTAGATTCGATAATTATTTGAGTTATTGTTATCATTCATTTTATGATTTAGATTCATAAAATTTGTTTTGAATACTATTTAGTTTAATAAAAATATTTATTCTTGAAATTTATTATTTTATATTACAAAAGGTTTTGTACTTTCAAACTATTAACTTCAAAGGTGATTTGAATGCTCATATTTATTTTGATCAATAAAATATTTTCGTCAAATTGATTTTTAAATAAGATTTTGATCTAATACGAATATATTTTAAATGATTTGCTAGTATCAAATACTATCAAAATTACTTGATAATATTAGATATATCTTTTTAGATTATTAGTATAATCCATTATCGGATTAAGATTACAATGTATATGATGTAAGTAAATAGATATTGTCGAATATATATTTTAAATATTATTTATATGATTTCGATATGATGTACTCGTTTGAAATATGTTATTGATGACAACGGATATTATTGTGTAGTAATTAAATAATTTGATTTATTTGAATTTATATGATTTAAATTATTGGATTTTATTGAATATTATTTTGAAGTTATTATAGTGATCACTTAATTTATTTGGATTTTAAATTGACCACTTGATGATAACAAATATGTGATTTAAATTAATTTGATAGATAGTAGATATCATTTAAATTAAATATTATCTATTAGTAGATTTGATAAAATTAAGTTGATTTAAAACATTTAATTGGATTTAAATTAAAAGGAGAAGTTATTCATAAGAATTAGTAAATCCTTATCCCACTAGGCGATTCACCTCCTATATAAATAGAGCTATTCTTCCACAACCAAACCAATTCTTCCAAAACCATCACAGTCATTGCATCGTGTCTGTGTCCCCAACCCCTTTCCATTATTTTTCTTTTTTTACATTTACCTCAAAACCATTACCGTGTCCGACACCCGGACACATCGATACAATACTACAAAAATTTTCCTGTGTCCGTGTCACGCAGGACCCCCTCGTCGTGTCGACTCCATCATTCGTCTACTGCGACCTCGCCTGCCTCCACCCGGTCGACCACCCGTCGGGTTAGACACCTGCCCGACCCCCTCGTCGTGTCAACTCCATCATCTCCGCCAGCACCAACACCAACTCCACCATCACCTCCTATCCTTCTCGTCATTAACCACCCGACCCCCTGCTCCGGGATAACTCCAGCCATACCTCATGTCCGGCCAACTTGACCAGGACACCACTCCACCACTCGCCGGACCAACCCAGACCCAAAGTTCACTACCACAACCGATAGCACCACCACCACCACAGCACACCCGCCTTCACCCCAATCCACGACCAAAACAATACCATTGCCTACAGCTTCGCACACACGACCAACAAAACCACAAGAGAGAGAGACCCCCTTACTGTTCATCTCCTCCGCCGCCTTGAGCGCAGCCAGCGCTGCCGAACTCCTCCGATTGGTGAGTCTCCCCTAGTTTTCTCCACTCCAAATAATTCTCTCCTCTTTTCTTTTTGGGTTAAGTAAAGCTTTTAGTTTTTTTGGTTTCATTTTTATTAATTAATTAATTAATAAATGAAGGGTTTAGTCAAATCTGCTGCCAGCAGTATGGAAAGAAGAGTATAAGGAATTAGTATACTCATACTATTACAGTATTATATATTACTGAAATAGAAGTATATAGGTATATATATTACTGTTACTAAATTTTTTTAATACCATGAGTATTATTATAGTTACTTTAAATAAACATACATATTGAATGTTTTTTCAGGAATTATTTTGTAGTATTTCATATGTTTTCAAATATTGTTTGATTTGTTTTTGGGCTTGCACTTGATATTTGGTTCAAGTCTACAACAAGTACTTTTGTTAAATAATAACTTAATTTTGGACCTTGGGCTAATTTATTAAAATTTAGTAAATAAATATATAGAATTTAATATATTACTTAGTTAATTTTGGTCGTATGAGTTTATGAAAAGATTTATAGATAAATTTACTTATATAATCATTTGGGCTATTATATACGTATAAGAAAATACCATGGGCATATTATGTATTTGGTTATACTTGTGTGGATTTTGACTAATAATATAAAAAGCTTTCTTAATATTAATTTAGACTTATAATAATGGTTCCTTATAAGAAGTATATTTTTCAAATAGTCTATTATTTTATATGGCTGTAAATATATGTTTATAATAAGGCAAATAATATATATATATTAATATATATATGTGTGTGTGTGTGTGTGTGTGTGTGTGTGAATATGGGTTGTAAATAATTTCTAGATAGTTTATAAACATTTTTCTAGATATATATTATTTTTCTAAATCAAATTCCTTCATAGGCTACCCTTGATCACGACTAATCGTGTTTCCCTTTTTTTTCTTACGAATTTCAAAATGCTTCACATCGACTCTTGCAAATCGGACTATCCTAGACTCAATGGAATCATTGGTTTCACCAGCTAAGGACTCCAGACGAGTACAATTCATGTTTATTTTCAGTATTGTTAATTATTATAATTGCATAATTAGTAATACATGTTTGATTCTTGACACGTTCGTTACACGGGTTAGTGAATTCATGTTTATCGGTTTATTGTGTCATACTTGATCATCGTATTCCATGTCTAGTAGTCGAACGGAGAAGTACCAAGTAAATATATGATCAGACCTTAGACCTTGTCATATTGTATTGCATATTGCATAGTAGACCTTGTAGATCGTGCTTTATTTATATATATTGCAAAGTTGACCTTGTAGACCGTGCGGTGTAACTGTCTCAGACCGATCACATATTGAAAGGTGTACTTCAAATCACATAGAGTGTTATGTTTCCTTGTTCCATGTTTTACTTCTCTTTATAGTTCATGTCAATTGTTATCCTTTATTTTCCATGTCATAATTTCAGTTTATTTATTCCATCATGTATGTCATTTTCTATTCTCTGTATTTATAGTCGTTATCATATATTTGGAACTACATGCATGGATTGTACTCGTTCCATTCCTGACTGAAAACCAATATTTTTCAGATAATCACCTGCTACATTATGCTTTGGACCGTTGGGGAAGACATGGGTATGTTGGAAGGCCAACCTAAAAGACTAGCTGAATAGATTAGTTGTTTAATTTTATTTTGTGAGCCTTGTAATTTCTTCAATTGTAAAACTTGTGAATATTATAAATTGATTTAAATTTTGTGAATGAGCAAATAAATTTATTATTTTTAGCACTTATTTATTTCAGGCTATACAGCGTACTACCACTGATACCGCGACGTAAGCTGGACTTGCGCATGCACTCGCATCCTAAAAAACAGGTGCGGGTTTTGACAATTTTTTGGTGGCCTATGCTGGTCAGGTTTCACAAATTGTGCAAACTCGTGGTAGTACCATATTAGTCGCACTATTGCGAGCCTGCGGCTATAAAATGCTCATTCACAATTAGGATTGAATTGATTTATAAGAATAATTAGGACTACTAGTTCCTAATTTAAATTAACTGTTGGGTAGTTAAGGTTGTTTTATAGGCCACGTGTTTATGTAGGGATTTATTAAAATTTAGATAACTTGAGAAAGTCCCATCGATATACTATTGCGTTTTGATATGACGGTAGGATCTAAGGTAGGTACACTTTTTGCTGGATAAACTAGGACTTCCTAGAATTCAATCCCTAACCTTGATAATTTGTTCAAATTATCTTTTCTGCCCTCTCTAAACATTATCATTATTACTCGTATCACTTAGTTATTTCTCATTGGCCATAAGTAATTATTTTTTCTAACGAGTCTATTTTATTTTCACATGTTGAGTTTTGAGCCCAACATGACCCAGTTATCCAACTAGTAATTTCGAGTCAGTTTTGTTTCATGTTTGTCCCTCGATCCTTGAGTATGAGAGAAATAGAAATAGAAATTTTTTACTTCTCGTCTTCGATCGTTTTTTCTAGTCGATCGTTTAATTTTCAAAATTGATACCTAATCAGTCAATCGATTTTCAAAATTAATACTTTCACTTCAAGGACATATACTTACACTTTTCTATCATAATCGACTTGCTGAATTTCTAGAAGCTCCTTTAAATTCTTATGGATATAGTTGAAAGAATATTTTTTGACTTAAAATGGCAAGATAGAAGCGCACTGTCGCCAATTATTTGAATTATCAGGACTATGGGTTCACTGCAGCCAACAGCGCACTAGCGTGACATGATCCCTAAGTTGAAGTAATTTAAGTAAGCATAGGTTATCGAATATTATTAAAACTATGTCTTAGTTGTCCTATTTAATTATTGAGTTATTATGTCAATATTGGATAGAGTTAATAAAATATTCGATATCATATCATAGTTGAGTCACGAAACCAAGGGTTTACTGCAGTCTGGTGTACACTAGCGAGACATAAATTTCCAGTAAAGTGACTTCATATATACATACGATTTTCGAATATTATAGAGACTACATCCTTTTTAGCATATGACTGTTGATTCCGTGGTTTGCAATTTCATGCGTTCACTTAAAAATTTGATTTAGCCTTTATCCTTTCATTTTTTTTGTCTTTTATTTTCATATCGTTATTTGTCCTCCTAGTAATCTTTTAAACATACTTTTGAAATTTTTTCACTAGATTCATAATCATACCTAGATTATGATTCTATGATCATGTCTACATAATTGATCGTGCTAAAACGATTTCGATTTGGATCATCCTTAACGACTTTTGATCGCAACTAGACTATTTTAATTATATTTCGATCATGTCAATTCGCATATTTTCTAGATTTTGACTATGTAATCTTGTCTAAATAATTTTGCTTAAATAGTTAATCGAGTTAATTGTGCCAAACAAATTTGAATTTTGATCGTTCCTAAAATGACTTTGATTGTGACTAAACTATTTGACTATAAACATAATCGTACCTATATTTCAACTCCATTATTCCTAATGTTTATATTTCTATTCCACTATGATCATGACTATGATCTTGTTCATGCTCATGCCAACTTTTTAATTTTGATTATGCTTGGATGACTTGCATGTTTCGCCTTGATCGTAACTACATCCTACTTGTATCCAAGTGATTTTAATTCTGTTAGACTTTTCCTACCTTTTGATCATTGATCATGCTTACATAACTTCGATTAGTAGTTAATTGTGCCTAATGATTTTCTCGTTTAGCTAATCCTACTTCGATCTAATCCTTAAGCATGCTTAGATTTTAACCTTAACTAGATCTTTGACCATATAATTTGGTCATATTTTGATCGTGCCTAAATGAACAATCATGCTAAACCAAATTCTTGATCATCCTTAAACAAAATTTAGTCGTGACTCAATCATTTTGAATATATTCTGGACCGTGCCAAATCGCATCCTTCCTTAAGGTTTCGGTTCTATCCGTGATTACGTATATCTAATTTGATTACTAATCGTATTATTTTTCTTGATTATATTCTTAATCATGACTAATCATGCCCTCCAAAATTTTGCGTAAGAAATTTTCGAAGGTAGGTAGAGTCTTCGATTGATGAATTGTCCTTGAGGTTATTGTTAGCCTTTGTGTCAAAGTTTTTTTTTAGAACATTTTAGGATTCAAGACCATAGCCTAAGGTTCCAACACCAAGCCATACCTATTTACCCCTTCCATTTCCATCCTAGTTGATCAATGCTCTTAATAAAGATTTTTTTTTACATTTTTGATCTTTTCATCTATTTTAGCACTTGTTTATTTCGAGCTAGACAGTGTACTACCGTCGATAATATGGCGTAGGTTGGACTTGCGCACGCACTCGCGTCCTGAAAAGCGGGTGCGGGTCGTGACATGAGGGCAGGGAGTTGACTATTAGGTATGCTGTAATTTGTTAAGAGATGACCACAAGACTTTGTTATAATCATTCTAATCATTATTAGTGTCTCCGGGTGTCCCAGTTAATCATGCTAAAGATTAAAAGTTATGGGATCATTCTACTTCTAGCTCACAATGGGCCATTAGTATTGAGCTTCTGGCTCATGGTAGTATGTGACTTGACATCCCTAATGTGAGTAACGTATATCCCTACTAAATCGTTGGAAAATCTCTCTAAAAAAACTTTTGGTTCTCTAAATGGTCTTCTGGTTCACTAACTAGAGGTTATGCAAAGATGATCTTTATTTTACTCGCTAAAAGTTTTATATGATACCCATTTGTCCTTATATCCTTAAAAGTTACTAAACGTTTTGTGAAATTATGAGAGCATGAGACATTATGCATATATTGGATAAAATGTACTATGTTATAGCCTTCAATAGTGTAAGCAAGACCAACTATCGTGGGTAATACATTCAAACTAATATTGATGTTGGAGAAAAATATTATATTCTTATGGATGTATGTGTAGCAGTATTTATAAATTGTCAATTAAAATATTTATAGAAATTCAGGTCTATGGTAGTTGGGAGGGCAACCAGACGTCTGTAGTCTCACTACGGATTGGATAAACTTTTGGAACAAACTTTTAAGATTTTTAATTTATATAAGGTCTACAACTTTAAAACAAATATAAGAAACTATATTAATGAAATACCATGTCACGACCACATTTCCACGTAGGGTTTTTTTTTGGTCCAAAACAAATTTTTTTTATATAAAATTTTTGCCAATTGATTTTAGCCGCAGGATTAAATTATTTTGCTAGAAATTAGAACCAAATAAGCCATACCATGACTAGGCCCAGACATATTAGCATTGAGTCCAATTGGCTAGTCCAAACCATTTCTAACAAATTTCAATTGAGCTATTAGCTAATTAATTCCAATGGAGAGTAGGGAGGGGCATTTTGATCATTGAAAAATTCTCATTTCCTACTTAACATGGCCGACCACTCCATCCTCACCATTTCCATTTCATTTTCTTAATTCCTTCTTATTCTTCATCAAGCCACCTTCTTCCCCAAGCCACTCCACTACCAAAATATCCTTTCAACCTTCATTCCAATGGGAAGTTAGGAGTTTGGAGCACAAGGGAAGCTTGGGGAGGAGTACTAGCAAGGAGGTTAGAGCCACTTCTTCTTCCATCACTATCAAATTCATGGATCTAGCTAGAGGATCACTTTTCAATATGTAATTCTCTCTCTATTTTCACATCCTAATGATTTGATTTGATGTTTTGAATCCATAGAAACCTTCCAGGAGTAGAATTATGTTTCTTGTGGTAGAATGGTGTCATTTTGGAGACAATTGGTATGGTGCCCATTATATATTTGATACAAGTCCTCAAAGGGAATTTGTGTCATATTTTTATGTGTGCTTGTGTCCATGTATTCTAATTATGATATTTAAGGTTTGTGTCATGAAAATTCATGATAAGCATGGTCATTTAGTCATTCATGCATGTTGAGTGGTACGTATCAATTGACATGTGTCATGTATCATAATATATCTATATATTATATATTTAGGTGGTTTGGCATGTGGATACCAATTTATGGGTGGTATCCTAAATTGGGCTCATGTGGATGCTAGGGGTATCATGATAAGGGTCTGTATCCTAAATTAGGTTGTATCCTACATGGTGGTGTGCCTATACACTTATGGGTATTGTGTCAATGTCATCATGCATATTCTATATGGACATTCATATAGATTGAGCTATGTCATGCATTGGTATTGGTAAGATAGAATGGGTGGTGTATCATGAGATAACTAGACATATGCATGTGCGGTTGTGACAATGTGAGAGTGAGTGATGTGCACTTGTGTATAGAGTAGGGGACTGCATACAGGTTTTACCTCTACAATGGCCTACAGGAAGAGGGAACCTGCTACTTGTGCAGCATGTGTAGTAGCTTTAGGTAGGTAGAAAGTATCCAGTGACTGCAAGAAAATATGAGTATGTAGCAGCGATAGTAGCTACAATTGAAGCAGTACAACAAGAATTGGGGGATGCATAGTCAGCAGTATAGTGTAGCAGGCAACAGTGGAGCAATCTACATTATGTTTGTCCAGTCTGTAGTTAGGATGCGGCAACTCCAGTGAAACAGCCACTACAAAAAAAACCTTTTTTATGACGGCTAAAAATGTCATAAATGACATTTTCTAATACTTTTTTGTAAGCCCGCTGTCGTCATGAAAATCGGTGTTATAAATATTTATAAAACCGTTATAAATGATCTCTCCTTATGTAAAACTTTTTTTTAGAACATATTATAAATAATACAACTATATATGACACAATTTCTGAAGCGTTATAAATATTTTTCATACACACACACACACACACACACACACACACACACACACACACACACACATATATATGTCATGCCCCAGAACCAGAATACTGGAGAGCAGAGGACAGACACAGCCAGCTATATACATTGAGGTGCAACCCACCTCACAATACAGTCACGGCTGTCTAGATGCATGAGGGTTTATCTACATGCCATCAGTCTCTTATGGTCAAGAACAAGCCTAGTGTCTCAATCTCAAGTAAGCAAGTAATATTCACAAGATATTAGATCATCAAACATACAAAGTAAGGCATCCCAAACATTACATATTCAGATGATCATGAAGCTAGTCATACAAAATACGAAGACTAGCAAGAGTTTAAGTCATAATGATCAACCCTAGGATTTGTCAATCATGTTACAGCCCTTAGGCAGACAAAAATAAGTTTCAATACGAGCTAACACTTGTTTGGCGGCTAAACGCCTCAAAAGAATAATTTATAAGAGAGCGGGGAAGCAAAAGAAGAAATCCATTCGTTGCCAGGGTTACGCCTGGTGTTCACCATCTAGCTGGAAGACAGGTAGATCCTCCGGTGCTACTCTAAAATTTGGCCATACAAAACCAGCTGGGTCAGAACCTAGAAGAGCAAGTGCCACAAGGGAGGCTTCACTTAAGAACTAAAACCAGCATATTAGTACATGAGACATAAATGATAACGAAAGACATGAGTTAGAGAAGACAGGGTGATAAATGATAAGATAACTGAGAGACTATTCCAGTAACCAAATTATAACCCGTAAACCAAATAAAGATCGGGGTTGTAACCCTTCACTTGAACAGAGCTTAGTCTCCAATCATTTATCAATAAGAGTAAAGCATAAACAGTAATGTACTGAAGTAATCATAGACTGGTACTGCCTAGACAAAACTAGACTGGACTCCACCCAACAATCACAGCCAAGCAATGAGTACGGCTTGATACTTTAACTAACTAGGGTTATCACAAGCCTAGTTACTACAGGATGCAATGAGATGTTCCAGCAGTCACAAGTCCTGCAGACTATCCAGTTTTCCTTTCGCATGTTGAGAGAGTTGATTAGGTGACTTTGTGGTGCAACATATGACAGTGTGCTAGAAATGTGTCCTACTCGTCGGCAGGCTACAAGTCCACTTGAGGCGCCCAGATAACGGAATTGCCTGTGACTAGAAAATCTCGTTATGAGCTACTTGATCAATCTAGTCATTAACTTACTCAGATTCAGTATGAATCCCTGACCGTGGTAATCAGAAATCCATGTCCTAATCATGATGTAAGACAGGACACATAGCTTATACATACACAATCAAGAGAAATCATCCACGGTGTCAAGTCGAGAGTTGCTTATTATTTTTTAAGATTACTTGTTAGGAGTGCGCCAAAGCGGGCCACTATCAAGCTTGTACATGTCATGTTTACTTGTTACTTGTCAAGAGTGCGCCACGATGGACCACTGTTAGAGTTATCATGTCAAGGGGCTTGTCAAGAGAGGGCCTCAATGGGCCACTATTAAGAGTTATCATGTTAAGCCACATTGCCATGTTGTGTTCATGTCTATCATGTCGTACTTGTGCTAAGTGTACTTGTATGTCAAGGATTTACTGGTCAATGGTACGCCACGACTGGCCACCAAAAGAGTTATCAAGGAGTATACATGTCATGTTAAGATCGTGCTTAAAGCCCAGAGTACATAAGAAACACATATAATACATTATACAAGGCCATCATGGAAGATGCTCATTATGCTCAAGGGTCACAACTTACACTAAGGACCATATGGGACAATGTAACACCCTGTTTTCTAAAATTAGGGATTTTTGAAAATTAATTATTTTTATTATTTTATTAGTGGTATTTTAGTCATGGTATGATTTTCTGGTGATTTTAGTTAAGTTAAACCATTTTCTAAGTCATGACTTATGACTTTGTGATTTTGGTTAGTATAACTAAGTGTAAACCCTAGTTTTTCTTAACCTAGAAGTTGCCATGACCATGAGAGCTTAGCCATAGGCTTAGAACACCAAATTAGTGATTTTTGGCCAAAAGGGTATTTTGGTAATTTTCTAGGAATTATTTGGAATTATTTAGATTTATGTGATTTATTATTATTTAATTAGTTGATTAGTGTCATGTTAGCTTCTAACCTAGTTTAGCCCTAATCTAGAGGTTAGCCACTAACCTAGAAGACTAATGATTAGATATTAGCCTTATGTATAAATATCTAGTTAGATAAATATCTAGATATTTCACTTTTTAGATATTTAGAACCTAAATATCTAACCCCCTTAGTCAAAGACTTAGGGGCTAAGTTTGCAAGTGGTAGGACACCCTCCCCTACCCCCATGGCAGCCAAGGGCACCCCCCTACACTACCCCCTTCCTATATAATCCCATTAATTTCATTCATGATAAATTTACATGAATTTTATACCTAGAAAATTTATTTCCTACACAAGATCACAACTTGATCAATTTTGATCCAAATCACCTCTAGTTTCTTGCATTGGACTCCCCTACACTAGAGGGTACTAGTTAGGGCCTGCTATTGAGGATTTGGAGGCTTTTGGCATCACAAAGTTGAAGGATACACACCCCCTCTCTTTGTTTTTCCATTGGATTTGCATCAATAGGTAAATGTCCATAAACCATGTTAATATTGTGTTTTCTCTTCATATTTGCATGCATCTAGGTACTAGAGAACTGTGTGTCAAGTTTGGTAGGATTTCGAGTTGGTTTGGTGTCCGTATCGGACACGTATCTAGGGTTTTATGCAAGTGTTTGATGTATTGCCTCTGTGAATTAAATGTTATTATTTTTGAAAACTTTTTGAACAAGTTTTTAGCCCTATAGGTGTAGATCATAGAACCATAACTCTGAGCACACTTCGAGTTGTGTCTGTGTCCAAAACAGGACACGAACACACTGTTAAACCACACTGTGACACTGAAAAACCCCACTGTTAGACACTTACTGTCGTATCCACACGTGTCGTGGACACGATACAGGAACTTGGACACATGCCCTGACACCCCACCTATCCTAGGACACGACCACGACACCATAGGTTGCACACACGTGGCCCTAGACTGGTCGACACGCGTGCACGACGCAGCACGACAGTGCGCGCGGCTCCCCTGCTGCTGCACATCTCGTGCTCGCTGCACGTGACACGTGGACACATGCCACTTGGCACAGAGGTGGGGGCACCCTCTGACAAGCCCCCCCTCGAGTCTCACAACTTCTCGTGTCGTATCGGACACGAAATCAGGGCCGTACTGGCCATACACGCGCACAGTTTCAGTCGAAATCCGACTTGGACACGGCCTTCGTGTCGCATGGATACGAGTCGAGGACACCTCGTGTTTGCACGAGTGTGTAGCCCTACACGTGGGCTACACGTAGGCATGACCACGAGGCCCCACGTGGCTCGTGTCGTGTCCACGAGGCGCGTGAACACGTGCACGATACTGCGGTTTAGTGTTCGTGTATCCTAGTTTACCCGATTTGGATTTTAAGTGTTTGGACACGCCGTGTCGTGTCGTGGTGGTCTGCCATTGACACACATGACACGTATATGTGTGGGGCACCTGTTACCAACCATTTGATTCGAGCATTAGCTCGGTTTTTTCGTATGAAATCGAGTTTTTCCCTATTACCTATACACAGTCCAGTATTTTCCAGGAAATTAGGATATTTCCAGATTTTAAAAGTGAGTTTTAAACCTATTTTTGATATGAATTATACATGTAATTGTGTATTTTCCGTATATATATATATCTAGTATATATGTATGTGAGTGTGTAGGTGGGTTTTTAGAGTGTATACATGTATATACATGTGTATATACATGTATGTATATGTGTAGGGGGTGTGTGTGTATTTTGTTGTGTTGGGGGCTGTGATTCCTGTCTCAGGAATCTGAGACACCCCCATCCCCCCTGTTCTCTATTCCCCTCTCTTTCACTGTTCCTTTCTCTCTCTCTCACATCTCTCTCTCTATTTCCCTCTATATATATATATGTTATATTATATATAGTTATATATATATTGGTATATATAGTTAAGGGTATATGGGTTATATATATTTATATATATATATGGAATGTATATATATGTATATATTATAGCTATCTATATATGTATATATATTAGGTATATATGTGAGTATGGGTTGTATATATATAATGTATCCCATATTAGTATATAGGAAGTAGATAGGTAGTGTATATCTATATATATAGATATATATAGATATATGTATATAGTTGTGACTTCTAAATATAGGTTGTATGAAAACCTATAGCAACTAGCCTATAGAAACCTATAACCATTAGCCTATGGCCAAGATTATTAGCCTATGGCTTGGGGCTAACCCTAATGGCCCAAAACCCAACTTGTTGACCCTTGTTGACTAAGGGTTGACCAAAGTCAACCTTAGGTCAAACCATGACCTAATTAACCTAAGAATGACTAGTTCAACTAGTCTGACCATGTTTGACCTAATCACCTTGTTGACTAGTCCTTGTTTGACCTAATTACTTGGCTGACTAGTCTTGTTTGACCAATATCTTAGTTGGTCTAAGTTTGACCTAGACTTGATCCAGATTTATCATGTTGACTAGTAATTGACTAGTTTGAATTGAATGTTGACCAGGAGTTGACTTTAACCTAGATTAAACTTATTTGACCTTGTTTGACTCTAATTGACTTAGTATGACTTTCTGTGACCAAGTTTGACTATTAGAGTTGACCAAGAGTTGACTTTTGACCAGATTGACCTAGAATCATGTAGTGTGCATTGTATACTTTATTTTTACCATTGTGAATACATTGTAACTTGTATTGCTCTGATTAGGAGCCATACACCTCTCCTCAGACAGTATATCTTCTTCAGACATTCAGTTATCAGGCGAGTACATTCTCTGACCGTTTTATATTTGCCAGGATTTATATTCTTGCTCTAGATTACTTTACTTGATGCTGACACGATTATTATCACGGGTTGGTACTATATGGATCTTTTCATGAGATGTTATCCCCTTCGGGAGCATCAGATACAACATGTTTGTACTTTTTACGAATCATCATGTATCTCTATGCTTTCATAGATTCACGAATCGCTTGTGACTCATGTACTCTCATGCTCACAGAGCCTCTCATGAATTTCCCATTTATGGGCTTATCATGAATCTTAACATAACTTGAACGGATCCTTGTGTATTGATTGGGGATGGGGGAGTGGAAATAGTCATGTGGATATTACCCCAGTAGCTGTAGTCATGAATCACTTCTAGCTGTAGTCATGAATCTCCTATGCTATTTCACATGTCTATATTTTACTCTGACTCACTAGACACTGCTAGTTCTCTATTATAGTAGATATTTCATTACAGTTATCTCTTTTGCTACATGTATCTTCTTTCAGCGTTTCATGTATTTTACTCTATTGCATGCTTTATATTTCCTATCATATTATGCACTGCGTGAGATGTATTGTGCTCGTTCCTGTCCTGACTGGACCTGTTGAAAATATTACAGAGGATGAGGATGAGGCCCTGGTGTCTACCTATTATGGAGCAGGACTAGATGATACTTATGTTGTGGACCCTCAGCAGGATCCACCTGCAGCTGAGGATGTTGTTCCAGTAGTCTAGACCAGTTTAGTCTAGGCAGTCTTTCTATATTATCATTTTGTCTCACATTCTGAGTTGTATTTTGAGATGTTGAGATATCTAGACTCTTAGACTTATTGTATTATGAGTTGACATTCTGATGTTATGTTATCCTAGACACTTGGACTTATTTCATCTATTGTACTGTCTCTTTGAGTTACCATCTGTCTATCTATCTATCTTCCATTTCTCTACCTAGATGTGATTGAGATTATTTTCTGTTTGTCACCTCCATTCGGAGAGTATAAACTGTACAGGTACTTTATATTGTTAGATGATTAACCTAGGACAGCGTTCTACTGCCGACACTGCGACGTAGGCTGGGCGTTGTTACGTTCTCGTACCCCAACAGTGGGTGCGGGTCGTGACACGTTTTTAGTGGTGGCCCATGCAGGTCGAGTTTATGTAGTGGTATTCGAACTAGAGTATCACTACAGCCTGCGATAGGATTTGAGGAATAGGCTTAGAGAGAGTGGATACTCAATCACTGTTAGGATACCTTGAGAGATTCCTGGGATGACCCTTGAGAATCTCATTTGAAATTACGATTAAACTCTTTTTCCCTTGATTAAATTTGATTTTGGAGGATTCACTGTAGAACTTTGAATCCTGGTGTTTGTTGATAATTTTAAAAAATTTGTAGTTGTTGATTTTAATTTCTTAGTGTTAGATTAATATCTTTTATTTTTAGGGTACTCAATCACAATTATGAGAAAACTCTTATCTGTTTCTTGCCATCTAATCCTCTTGCTAATTGCCTTTCATTGAAATGAACTGTCCTCTCTATTTTGCACCTTGCTTAAACTCTTTCTACCAATCTATGTGACTGTATTCCAAACCTGACTTACTCGACATTTCCTCAAATCAAGACTTTATTGAGACCTTCTAACCTTGACCCTTGATTGATCGAACCCTAAATATATTCATCTAGTAGCCTATCTATCCTTAGGACTGTGTTCCTAAATTATTTACTGGATTTCTGATTAATTTTATTTCATTGGTTAATTTGATCTTCTTCAATTTTTGCATCAATTATCACGTCTTGAACTCCCACTTTCTATTCTAGATCATTGGACGTCCTTTACCGTGACTTAGGTATTCAGAGTATAATACTAGCTGTTACCTCCCAAACAAACTTCACATGTAAGACCTAGACTAGCCTACCTTCATGTAGGTATTCCATGTCCCACTAAAACCCGTCTCCTTGTACTCTATTTCCTTGACATGATTTTCTGGTCAAATGGCTAAACCATAACCTCTACCATGATACTAAATTAATTCTTATTTCAGTTAGAGATCCACCTTGGCTCAATTATTTCGACCTGGCATGTGATGGTGTTCTGCTTGAACCCTCAAATACTTAACCTTGTACCTTACCTTGAATGCTTGACCCGATTGGTTAAGAATCTTGGACTATGTATCTTCTTTCATCATTTCCACCCTTACTTATATCTTATGCTATAAATTTATCCTTAAGTTTTACAAGCTTATCCTTTCGAGCTTGATCATGATATATTTTATTGGGTGTACACCTACTAATATATTATCTAATCAGAACCGGCGCATGATGGTCTGATCAACCTATTGCGTTTTGGTACGCTTTTTCATATATTAATCTACGTGGATAGAGACACAGTTAAACTTACCCTAGAATCTTATCCACAACAGCCTTGACAATTCTCCTTGGAATTATTTTATCACCTATGAACCTCGTATTCATATCCAGTTGGATTAAATTTAATTATGACCTGGATCTTCATCATTGGATGCCCGTGCTCATACTTGATTTCATTGATTTCCCATCTTGTCCACACTCTATTTTTCCTGAAATTGATCAACTTAGATCGTGTCAAGACTAAAATCTATTTGTGATTGTTGTACCTAAATTTTCAATTTTCTTTTTATGGAAGGATAACTTTAATGATTTCTCAGTTACTTGTTAAATGACCAATTTTCATATAGGATGGTAGACGGTCCTACAGCCTTGATGATTGTTTTTTCCCTTACCTTCCTAATTACCTTAGATTGCTTGTATGTTTTGATACCATAGGACAGTATTGATCTAGAATGACTAGTGCACCTAGATGAGACCACAGACTGTTCCATTTAACCTGTCCCCTTGGTACCACTATTTTATCACGATTTTTGGTTCAATTTAGGCCATAGACCTTTCCCACTCTAAATTATGATCATCGTAGGTATATTACCGTGACTTTTAAATTAGGAGCACAAGACTAGTTATTTTCTCAAAACTGACTTTACATACCTGACCTAGACATGACATACTACACCCATGACCTTAGTGTCCCACTCAGGCATACCATTGTGTGCTTCATTTGCTTAGTACGATTTCCTGACCCGAGACTCCATCCTGATTTACCCCATGGAGTTACTTTTGGCTTCGATTTGAATTCAGGACACCTTATGACCTGAAACTGCCAGCCAATTTTTGGACATGACCCAGTATAGGTCTACTACCCATATTTTGCTTGTTGACCTTGTATGTTGCCTAGGTAGTGGCTTCATCCTTGATTGTTGGAGGTTTGACCTAGGAGGAGTACGACCATCTAAATTTCGAGGACGAAATTATTTTAAGGTGGGTAGACTTGTAACACCCTGTTTTCTAAAATTGGGGATTTTTGAAAATTTATTATTTTTATTATTTTATTAGTGGTATTTTAGTCATGGTATGATTTTCTGGTGATTTTAGTTAAGTTAAACCATTTTCTAAGTCATGACTTATGACTTTGTGATTTTGGTTAGTATAACTAAGTGTAAACCCTAGTTTTTCTTAACCTAGAAGTTGCCATGACCATGAGAGCTTAGCCATAGGCTTAGAACACCAAATTAGTGATTTTTGGCCAAAAGGGTATTTTGGTAATTTTCTAGGAATTATTTGGAATTATTTAGATTTATGTGATTTATTATTATTTAATTAGTTGATTGGTGTCATGTTAGCTTCTAGCCTAGTTTAGCCCTAATCTAGAGGTTAGCCACTAACCTAGAAGACTAATGATTAGATATTAGCCTTATGTATAAATATATAGTTAGATAAATATCTAGATATTTCACTTTTTAGATATTTAGAACCTAAATATCTAACCCCCTTAGTCAAAGACTTAGGGGCTAAGTTTGCAAGTGGTAGGACACCCTCCCCTACCCCCATGGCAGCCAAGGGCACCCCCCTACACTACCCCCTTCCTATATAATCCCATTAATTTCATTCATGATAAATTTACATGAATTTTATACCTAGAAAATCCATTTCCTACACAAGATCACAACTTGATCAATTTTGATCCAAATCACCTCTAGTTTCTTGCATTGGACTCCCCTACAATAGAGGGTACTAGTTAGGGCCTGCTATTGAGGATTTGGAGGCTTTTGGCATCACAAAGTTGAGGATACACACCCCCCCTCTCCTTGTTTTTCCATTGGATTTGCATCAATAGGTAAATGTCCATAAACCATGTTAATATTGTGTTTTCTCTTCATATTTGCATGCATCTAGGTACTAGGGAACTGTGTGTCAAGTTTGGTAGGATTTCGAGTTGGTTTGGTGTCCGTATCGGACACGTATCTAGGATTTTATGCAAGTGTTTGATGTATTGCCTCTGTGAATTAAATGTTATTATTTTCGAAAACTTTTTGAACAAGTTTTTAGCCCTATAGGTGTAGATCATAGAACCATAACTCTGAGCACACTTCGAGTTGTGTCTGTGTCCAAAACAGGACACGAAAACACTGTTAAACCACACTGTGACACTGAAAAACCCCACTGTTAGACACTTACTGTCGTGTCCACACGTGTCGTAGACACGATACAGGAACTTGGACACATGCCCTGACACCCCACCTATCCTAGGACACGACCACGACACCATAGGTTGCACACACGTGGCCCTAGACTGGTCGACACGCGTGTACGACGCAGCACGACAGTGCGCGCGGCTCCCCTGCTGCTGCACATCTCATGCTCGCTGCACGTGACACGTGGACACGTGCCACTTGGCACAGAGGTGGGGGCACCCTCTGATAAGCCCCCCCTCGAGTCTCACAACTTCTCGTGTCATATCGGACACGAAATCAGGGCCGCACTGGCCATACACGCGCACAGTTTCAGTCGAAATCCGACTTGGACACGGCCTTCGTGTCGCATGGACACGAGTCGAGGACACCTCGTGTTTGCACGAGTGTGTAGCCCTACACGTGGGCTACACGTGGGCATGACCACGAGGCCCCACGTGGCTCGTGTCGTGTCCACGAGGCGCGTGAACACGTGCACGACACTGCGGTTTAGTGTTCGTGTATCCTAGTTTACCCGATTTGGATTTTAAGTGTTTGGACACGCCGTGTCGTGTCGTGGTGGTCTGCCATTGACACACATGACACGTATATGTGTGGGGCACCTGTTACCAACCATTTGATTCGAGCATTAGCTCGGTTTTTTCGTATGAAATCGAGTTTTTCCCTATTACCTATACACAGTCCAGTATTTTCCAGGAAATTGGGATATTTCCAGATTTTAAAAGTGAGTTTTAAACCTATTTTTGATATGAATTATACATGTAATTGTGTATTTTCCGTATATATATATCTAGTATATATGTATGTGAGTGTGTAGGTGGGTTTTTAGAGTGTATACATGTATATACATGTGTATATACATGTATGTATATGTGTAGGGGGTGTGTGTGTATTTTGTTGTGTTGGGGGCTGTGATTCCTGTCTCAGGAATCTGAGACACCCCCATCCCCCCTGTTCTCTGTTCCCCTCTCTTTCACTGTTCCTTTCTCTCTCTCTCACATCTCTCTCTCTATTTCCCTCTATATATATATATATGTTATATATATATAGGTTATATTATATATAGTTATATATATTGGTATATATAGTTAAGGGTATATGGGTTATATATATTTATATATATATGGAATGTATATATATGTATATATTATAGCTATCTATATATGTATATATATTAGGTATATATGTGAGTATGGGTTGTATATATATAATGTATCCCATATTAGTATATAGGAAGTAGATAGGTAGTGTATATCTATATATATAGATATATATAGATATATGTATATAGTTGTGACTTCTAAATATAGGTTGTATGAAAACCTATAGCAACTAGCCTATAGAAACCTATAACCATTAGCCTATGGCCAAGATTATTAGCCTATGGCTTGGGGCTAACCCTAATGGCCCAAAACCCAACTTGTTGACCCTTGTTGACTAAGGGTTGACCAAAGTCAACCTTAGGTCAAACCATGACCTAATTAACCTAAGAATGACTAGTTCAACTAGTCTGACCATGTTTGACCTAATCACCTTGTTGACTAGTCCTTGTTTGACCTAATTACTTGGCTGACTAGTCTTGTTTGACCAATATCTTAGTTGGTCTAAGTTTGACCTAGACTTGATCCAGATTTATCATGTTGACTAGTAATTGACTAGTTTGAATTGAATGTTGACCAGGAGTTGACTTTAACCTAGATTAAACTTGTTTGACCTTGTTTGACTCTAATTGACTTAGTATGACTTCCTGTGACCTAGTTTGACTATTAGAGTTGACCAAGAGTTGACTTTTGACCAGATTGACCTAGAATCATGTAGTGTGCATTGTATACTTTATTTTTACCATTGTGGATATATTGTGACTTGTATTGCTCTGATTAGGAGCCATACACCTCTCCTCAGACAGTATATCTTCTTCAGACATTCAGTTATCAGGCGAGTACATTCTCTGACCGTTTCATATTTGCCAGGATTTATATTCTTGCTCTAGATTACTTTACTTGATGCTGACACGATTATTATCACGGATTGGTACTATATGGATCTTTTCATGAGATGTTATCCCCTTCGGGAGCATCAGATACAACATGTTTGTGCTTTTCACGAATCATCATGTATCTCTATGCTTTCATAGATTCACGAATCGCTTGTGACTCATGTACTCTCATGCTCACAGAGCCTCTCATGAATCTCCCATTTATGGGCTTATCATGAATCCTAACATAACTTGAACGGATCCTTGTGTATTGATTAGGGATGGGGGAGTGGAAATAGTCATGTGGATATTACCCCAGTAGCTGTAGTCATGAATCACTTCTAGCTGTAGTCATGAATCTCCTATGCTATTTCACATGTCTATATTTTACTCTGACTCACTAGACACTGCTAGTTCTCTATTATAGTAGATATTTCATTACAGTTATCTCTTTTGCTACATGTATCTTCTTTCAGCGTTTCCTGTATTTTACTCTATTGCATGCTTTATATTTCCTATCATATTATGCACTGCGTGAGATGTATTGTGCTCGTTCCTGTCCTGACTGGACCTGTTGAAAATATTACAGAGGATGAGGATGAGGCCCTGGTGTCTACCTATTATGGAGCAGGACTAGATGATACTTATGTTGTGGACCCTCAGCAGGATCCACCTGCAGCTGAGGATGTTGTTCCAGTAGTCTAGACCAGTTTAGTCTAGGCAGTCTTTCTATATTATCATTTTGTCTCACATTCTGAGTTGTATTTTGAGATGTTGAGATATGTAGACTCTTAGACTTATTGTATTATGAGTTGACATTCTGATGTTATGTTATCCTAGACACTTGGACTTATTTCATCTATTGTACTGTCTCTTTGAGTTACCATCTGTCTATCTATCTATCTTCCATTTCTTTACCTAGATGTGATTGAGATTATTTTCTGTTTGTCACTTCCATTCGGAGAGTATAAACTGTACAGGTACTTTATATTGTTAGATGATTAACCTAGGACAGCGTTCTACCGCCGACACTGCGGCGTAGGCTGGGCGTTGTTACGTTCTCGTACCCCAACAGTGGGTGCGGGTCGTGACAGACAAGCATGGGTAAAGCAACATGAATTATCATGGCAAAAAAAGGGGGCCAGGGACATCATGTGCCCAAGGTCGACATGCTCCAAGGATAGCATGCGCCAAAGATAGCATGCAATGGGAATGACATACGCCCAAAAACTAGCATGCACCTAAGACTATGCGCCTAAAGGCTATGCACCCAAGGGCATGCGCCTAGAACTAAACGTATCATGAAGAGCATGTACTAGGGAAGGCATGCGCTCAGGGGTGCATGCGCCCACATGATGGAGACAGGGTGCACTGGAAGACAAGCCTGGAGACTAGCCTCCATGGCTAAGTAGGTGCATACCAAGAGCTATGCACCCAAGCATAATAAAACATAATGCCTCAGACACAGATCAGAGACTATGCACCCAGACAGGGGGAAAAGCTTTGGGCGCATATCAAGAGCTATGCGCCCAAGCAGAAGAAAGCAGGGTGCCTTGGACACATATATAGGGCTATGCGCCCAAAGGAAAGGCTGCTATGGGCGCATAAAAAGAGCTATGCGCCCAGTATTGTTCTTCTTCTCTATGTCGAGGGCATGAGTTCATAGAACCCATGAATTTCCCAAGTTCAAAATTCCCTTAAAACAATTCGAAATTCGGATTTTCAAAGGTCCATTTTGGGTAAAATCAAATTCTCTACAACATAGAACAATCAAAATATGAAAATAATAAAGTTTTATAGATCAAAACCCAAGAAAACCAATATTTGAGTAAACTTAGATCTACAAGATTTTATCCTCCAAAACCAAAAACACCAAGTACCAAAGAGTCATAGAACTATGTAAGGAAGACATTGGAACAATAAAACATGAGATCTCTCATGAAGCAAGATTACACTTGCCTAAGGGTTTGGGAGAAAATAAATGAGGAAGAAAAGTAGATGAGAAATAAATGAAAGTATAGAAGGAGAGAGAAATGGGTTGGGTTATATAGAGGGTTCAACATGATGAACCATCTTGATCCAAACCAAACCAAAATAAACCAAGCCAAGCTAAACCAAGATCAAACCATGCTAGATAAGTCAAAATACGGGTCGGGAATCCGTACACATATACTAAAAATACGTATAACGAAAACGGGAGTGACAATATATATATACATATCACCTGTCAAAGTGTTATAAAAAGCATACACATATATATCACATGTCAAAGCATTCTAAAAAGTAATGGTCGATACTGACCATTTCCAAAACATTCATTTTAAATCAGACAACATAAATTATGAAATTTAACAAACATTTGAAGCATTCCTTTTGAATTAAAATATCCCATTCCAAATTCCATATAATATCACCATCTTAATTACATTTTTTATAAAAATATATCCACGTACATGTATATGTACATCTTAATGGCCAATGACCTCTAGCTCAAGTGGTTAGAGTAAGGGACATCCTCCCAAGAGGTTACAGGTTCGAGCAACGGGAGAAGCACATTTAATTCCATGTGGAGGAATAAATGTGAGTGCGGGTCGGATGCGGTGAGATACAAGTGATGGTGCGGGCCTTCGGATCGAACCTGATGCGGTGAGATACAAGTATGGGTGCAGGCCTTTGGTTCGTGTTTGTAGGCCTTCGGGCCAAGAGTCTATAACACAATTACATGTTCCAAAAAAGATATATATACATCTTCATATTTCCTTTTTCAGGGCACCCTCAAAATATTTATTTTGCTTCATCAACACAAAACCGTTGACATCCCTCCAAAATTGCCAACACATAAAACCCTCAAAACGGTCAAGAGGAGAAATATGCACATCCTTGATTCTACAACATACAAATAAAGGTACAATAAAATGTTGTAATCTTTAGTACCAAAATTTGTTCAAATACTGCAAAAGATAGGATATGAAAAGTTATGTACTTGGGGGAACCAAACTCACAGTATATTATAACATACTAAACTATCGGCATTGGCCAAAAAAATTGAAAAATTATCCAATGAAGGAAAATAGGATAAAGATCTAATTGAGAAAAAAATTAAGAGGAAAAATGATAAATTATCCAAAAAACTGAGAAGTTATAGTCTAACAATAGCTCGGTCTAAAAAACTGACAAGTAAACTGCAAAATTTCTTACAAAATATTTGGAACTTGAGATAAAAGTCTCTGCCAAAACTAAGCCACACAAATGCAGGAACTGCTACATTAACACACAAATGCAACCTCGAGCATGCAGTTTACTACTGCTGCTGCTCCATTCCTGCAATTGCTACTGCCTATCTGCTGTAGGAAAACAATGGTACCTACTGCACATACTGACCCTATATCCCAGTGTAGCAACTGCTGCCAGTTGTTGCTGCAACTGCTGCCAGTTGTTGCTGCAACTACATTGGCTGCTGCAACTGCACTGGCTGCTGTTGCAAATCCTAATTGCTACAATTAAGGTACCCACATACTCCAGTTTACTAGTTACTATAGAACACAAATTACTCCAACATTCCCTATTGATACCATAAATCTAGATTTCTTGATACACATCTTGGTAATCTTTCCTCCTTGAATCATTACAACTATTAGCATCAATAATAATTGCTTTACCACACCAAAACACAAGACAACTGATATTTTCTACACCCTACACTACATATGCACTCATACTAACTAATACACAAACCCACTGATACTATCTTCAATTATTGAATGCCCCTCACACAGATTTTATACTATCCTACTGTACCTAGATTCTACATACACACAACCAACCATAGTGTGCGCAGGAACTGAACATACACTACAAGAAAAATACCTTGGAAAAAAGTAGAAAGACCAAACCAATTTAGCAGGATGAAATTGGAATCTAAACTACACTGAATAGCAAAGTGAGAAAAGCAACACCAGGAAACATGAACATAACAACGTCCATCAAGGTAAGAAAGAAGCAAATATACCTCAACACTCATGTATTAATATGAGTGGCAATGAATTCGATCAGTTCGCACCAGACTTTATTTTTTCCTCCTTTGTGTATGTTGGTTTTTCAGCCAACTTTTTTTAACTAAACAGTTAGAATAAAAAAATGGTTACATTCCTATAATTTTAGAAAAGTAATTCAGGATTAAATTCATGAGCAATTTACCTTTCTCTCGATCGGCAAAGAATAGTCCTATGTAAGTTCCCACATAAACTTCCGAACAAAATATCCACATTCTACACCCCCTTCTTGCTTTTGGCACTACATAAAGATATTATTTTGTAGCAAAAAATATATATTATATCCACGACTATATAGCTAATAAGTCTTATATCAGTTTGATTACCTTGGAAATTTTCCATGTTGGCTTCTGTATTGCTCTTTTCTCACCAATAAAAGCTGTGTTAAGGCTACTAGTAGAAAATAAATTTCTATCAATATCAGAATACACAATATTAACAAAATAATAAATGATTTGATAATAAAGATTTTACTCATGTATTCAGATACAACTTAATGTTTCCTCTAGGCTTGAACATCAACGAGTCCAACCAATAAACAACAAACGTGGAGAGGTCAATCACAATCAAAACCCAATGCATCATGTATGAAAGGAAGGGAAGGTGAATGGAATAAAGCATATTTGGTATTGAATAAGAAAGTAAAATGTGGCTAGTTGACTAAATCTTCTTACAACTTGTAATTTAATGGAATGAAGCATAGTTGGTTCCGCTTTGCACTTTGGAGTCTCTTCTAACCAAACTAGTTAATTCATGCGCCGATGCCTTACTAATGGCAAAATAATTGAAAAACATCACAAGTTTCCGGGAGGTTATAAACTTGTAATATAAAAGCCTAAAGAAAGAAAAAAATATAAGTATGGTGTCAATCTCGGAAACTAAAATTTCAGAATATGAAATTCATATTTCTCACTTTATGTATATCATTGCCATCCAGCCAGCCCATCAAACATACTTCCAACAAAGCTTTTTTGTGAGAGACAGAGCAAAATATGTCAATTCCGAACATCTTTTTCGCTAATGGTATTTGAATGTGATTGTGTCAGTCATTGTTTCTACCATGTCTTGAACGTGTCAATTATATAACAACCATCGTCATCATTCTTTGGTTGAACATTGTCATCTTCAACTTGCATTATGCTCTTTTTCTGTTTTGCATATTCAAATTGTTAAGACAATTCCATAAAAGATATTGACATTAGCATATTTAATAATATTACCTCTATACCACTAATAACAAACTCTTTAGGCCATGCTACGAGGGACCCAATTGCATCTTTAAGATTTTTTATCTCACCGTAAATGGGCATGTGAAGGCTCGCATTAGGAGAAAGGACTTTAATAATTGAAACCCTTACATTATGTTCTCCTAAATTTACATTATGAATTTTCTCACTTGGTCCAACCTTTTCAAAGACCAACCCCTCGGCAATAATATTATCTTTTGTGGCAAAGGCTAGCTTGCATTCCTTTTCCTAAACAAAATAGAATTTTAGTTATTGCTGATATTAATAAATGTTATAAGAGGTTGAATACAACTAAATTATTGAATATATACTTACAGTGCCAGTGTGCAATGCATGATATGATACAACATTTTGCTTGGTTTCATCTTTGTATAGAAGATAGAAGATCAAAAGCATATTAGAATAAACATATTAAAGAAAAATAGATGAAGAAAAATCTGATTATATATAATAGATCAAATTTGTAATAATCATTACCTTAGAACAAGGTGATAGACTCTTAATTCCATCTGGCCCTTGTTCACTCATCGAAGACTTCATATAGTTCCTGTTGGAACTTGCTTTGGTATTGGAAGCAACATTCTCATATATTTGTGAATCACCTTTGGCTTGAACTTCTTTTAACATTGCCTCCAAGTCTTGGTTTCGTTTTCGTTCTGCTTCCAATTGAGAAATAAGTATTTCATTTTGTCTTTTAATTCCCCGTTTTGGAAGCTTGAAATAGGTCGACAGGGTCAGTCCTAACCCCAAACCTCGAATATGACCAAAATATTCGGGGAGTGCCCAATGCCATGGTCAAAATATATGAAGTTCCTCACTCGTCAAAATCCCATCTTCTTTTTGTTTTATGTATGCCTCGTTTAAAATGGACAAGTAACAACAAGATTTTACAAACTTCTGTCATCTATGTATTTTAGAAACAAGATTTTACTGGACAACATATACTCACCACTTTCATAGCTACCTCATTGGTCTCATCGTCATTAAATGTACCTTCTTTATTAACTCGTGCTTGAGTCCTCGAGAAACTTTTGCCATTTATATATGTATTTTGCCCCAAACTGTTGTTTCTATTTTAAAAGATAAAACCACATTAATAATATGTATGTAACTAAATGATAAAACCATGTTATATATATATATATATATATATATATATATATATATATATATATATATATATATATATATAAGATTTTACAAACTTCTGTCATCTATGTACTTTAGAAACAAGATTTTACTGGACAACATATACTCACCACTTTCATAGCTACCTCATTGGTCTCATCGTCATTAAATGTACCTTCTTTATTAACTCGTGCTTGAGTCCTCGAGAAACTTTTGCCATTTATATATGTATTTTGCCCCAAACTGTTGTTTCTATTTTAAAAGATAAAACCACATTAATAATATGTATGTAACTAAATGATAAAACCATATTAACTATATATATATATATATATATATATATATATATATATATATATATATATATATATATATATATATATATATATATATATATATATATATTTGCACTACTTGCTCTTCTTTAAGACCATCATATCCCTTCTTACTTAAACGATGGGAAAATTTATTCTTGACTCTTCCTCACTTTGTAGCCTGCTCATTTCCTTATGATTACATCACATGAAGATAAAGATCGAATTAAGCTTCATATAATCGGAACCTACTTATCCTTGTTATGCATAAAAATATCATTAATAACTTTACCATACAATTTATAGAGAGTCTACTTTTGACGAATTCCTCCTACATAGATTGGTGCAAGAACCTGCTGTACTTTGGTGGAGGATGCTTAAGAAGCTCAAGATTGCCCTCATTTGGATAAATCCAACATTTGCTTAGTTGTCCTTTGAATGCCCTCCAACTCCGAGCCATATATGCTAACACAAAGGTTTTACTATTTGGATCCTTGTCAAATTTAGCCTACACCAAAATCACAAGAGTTTGACTGAAGTAATATGAAGGTTAATGCCTACAGACATCTAAAGAAAATAGTGAGAATAGTGAGACAAATAGTTATCATAATTGAATTAGTTATAAAAAAACTAGTGTTATCCAAGATTTCTTTTACATTTTCTTCACAAAAGCAATTATCTAAATAACATATAACATATAACAATATCTACAGTTTCACTGAATCAGACCATCAGTAAGAAAAAAAGGCATATTACAACTATAGGGAAAAATGTACAAGTAATATAGTTGTTGATATAACAATTTTAAAATGTTTGGAAACAAAAATGTAAGTGTCAATACTCAAGCAAACCCTGCCAATCAGGTCACTATCATGTCTGTGAGATAGAGTAGCAAAGGATTTTTAGAATAAAACAAAAAGGGAAGTATCAATAAATTTTAGCATTTATGCCCACACTGCATATTTTGAGCCAACTATAAAATTTGTCATTATACTTTATTGTAGTGCCCTCTTTGAATTATGGTTATTATCAATAACAATACATGTAGATTGAAATTCTTTTCAAGGTATATGATTTTAGACTAGCACATTTTTGCGCAGAAATCGACATAAGTTAATCTAGTGCTCTAATAAAAGGATAACAGAAGAAATGATGACCTGTGACATTTCATAATGGGATCTAGATCTTTGTATATGAGAAAAAAAAACCAGTGTTATAAAAAACTAGTGTTATAAAAACTAGTGTTATCCAAGTCAAATTTGTCCCTCAATATAAAGAGAGAGGCATAAAATATACAAGTGTAGCATGTTCAATATAGAGACAGAGACAGAGGCATGAAATATAAAAAGAAAGCTTCTGAAATATAAAAGTGTAGCTGTATGACAATATGGGCGGAGATAGACTAAAGCATGAAGCATGTTAAATATAAATGTAGTAGGACAAAGAAGCTAAAAGTATACAAGTGTACTCATTTAAAGAGTAAACTTCTAATATTTTTTAATTATGGGGAAACATGCTACATAATAAACTGAAGGAGCTAAACTTGCAAACCAAAAAAAAACCAAAAATTGTCATACATCCATCTAACAGAACATTGCATGCTATAAATAGAGTAAGTATTGTTGGCCCACTGGTCATGGTCAAACTTGATTTTGATATATATACAACTACAAGTTTCAGATCAGAATATTTGTACCAACTACTGCTACTGCTACAAACGTCTCGTCGTCATCAAGAACCAAAAGTAATAGAATCAAGATTAATACTTTTACATATTTCTTCTATATTTTATCTTTATTTGAGTCTAGAAAAAATATGTAAAATTGGTCAGGATCGGTACTAGCTTAGATATTCGCAGCCCACAAAAATATAGCCTACCTATCCATAATTTTCTATCCAAAAGTCCACTATCAAAAGTAGCCCAAAACCTATCAAAATTGGCACAAATAGTTCTTTCAGAATTCCCTTGATATCTGCATCAACGTTCGAATGTGAGATTTTTGCAGCCGAACTCTGCCCGAATTTGGTTCATAAAAATACTTTAAATAGAGGGAAACTTTCACATTTTCAAATCACTCAATCATCTAATCGAATTTTTTTTCTCTATTCCTTTAAATGTTCTTTATGAG